>JAODAL010086322.1:0-10287 GCA_025379985.1 Phyllomedusa bahiana
GGCCATAATTCCCCCATATAGCCTGAATCTCTAGCACCCCACCTCCATACTAAATCCTCTCTCTTTTAAATTTACCACCTCTCCCACTCTAACTTTTGCATCCTCTCTAATCCGTCTCCTCTACTCTCTCCCCCTACTTCACACTAATGCTAAGCCACTACCCCCTCACTCTAACCTCTCTCCCTCACTCCCACTCTAACTATCTTCCTGCATCCCCACTCTAAAGCCCCTTCACTGACTCAAAACCCCGCCCTCCACTCCCCTCTAAACCCCCCACGCCGACTCGCACCCCCTTCTCGCCAGGGCCGTCTTAACAGCATTATGGATCCCTGCGCAGAGCTGTGCATTGGACCCCCCAAAAAGCACAAATACTCACAGGAACAAATATATACATTATCGATAAACTTATAACCTACAACACTGCAATATAGTGGCTTCATAGTAGTCAGACAGTAACTCAGGTAAAACCTACTAACACCACCATACAGAGACAACAGAGTGGTCAGACACCAGCTCAGGTCATCACCACATGACAGTACCTACAGTACTCATCTAACAGAGATGCAAAATAACCCCTGACATCGGGGACTCACAGGAGACGTCATCTCTGATCAGTCGTTCCTTGAATCGTTCTTTTTCCCTTTTATTCTCCTTCCATCCAGACTGACATGACGACTTTATTTGACCGCAATTTGGCCCTGCAGAATTTAACACACAAATATCTTAGACTTCTAACTTTATGAACATTTTCCTACCAATTCCTACCTCTGTTGTGGGCGACCTCTCCCTCCTCCCCCGTAAAGTAAATAGGTCATAATGTTGCCATCATTAAGTAGGTAGGTAGAGGGGGTGAGAGAGGGAGCCCCCTGTAGGTACAAGTAGATATACTACCCCCTGTATATATAGCCCCTTATAGGTAGATATTCTGCCCCCTGTATGTAGGCCCCTGTAGGTTGTAGCCCCCTTTAGGTGATAGGTCCCCTGTACATTATATTCCCCCTGTAGATTATATTCCCCCCTGTAGTTAATTACCCCCCTCTGTATGCTACAGCCCCCTTGTAGGTAACAATCCCCCCATATTATAGAGCCCCCACTGTCGGTCACCCCCCCCCCCCATATTTTAGAGCCCCCACTGTAAGAAATATCTTCTCCAAATTTTAAGGCCCCCTGTAAGTAATTATAAATAAAAAAATCTTACCTCTCCACGCTTCTTGCCGAGGATCGCGCTTCCGGACCTTGTTTCCAGCATCAGCAGTGTGACATCATCACGCCGCCTACACCAGGACATTGCTCCCAGTATTTCCTAGGCCAGAAGCCTACGGCCTGCCAACCTAGGAAATACAGCGGCGCAGGAGGTGATGACATCGCCTCATGTGCTGCTTAAAGATCTGGTAGACCCGCGGCAGGTGCTGTCGCTCCACTGGGCAGGGTAAGCGGCTGCATGGGAGGGCCCCCTGAGCCTGTGGGACCCCCAGGCAACCACCTACCATGCCCAGTGGAAGAGATGGCCCTGCTTCTTGCACCTCCACTATAAACCCCATCTCCCTTTTCCCCAATCTAAACCACACCTTTCCCACTTTAACCCACTTCCTCAACCCCTTTTCAAATCTCCTTCCTCATCTTAACTTTAAACTTCCCCACATTAACCCTCCTATCTTACCTCCATTCTTAGCCACCTCCCTCACCTTTAAATCCCCTCCCCCACTCAAACAACCTTCCTCCTCATCCTCTAATATATCCCCCTCTCAACCACATCAACCCCTCTTTCTTCTCTCCCATTCTTTATCACCCCTCTCCTACACCACTCTAGCTTTCCTCCACGAGAAAATATGCTCATCAGTCTCCTGTTTAGAGTGTGTGTTTGTGGAAGAATTGGACTAAAAGCAATGTAAGCGACTAGTTTCTCCATAAAGGAGGCGTCATAAGGCTGTCATCGCCCACAAAGGCATTTGTACCAAGTATTAAATACATTTTATTAAGCATCTTCAATACTTATTCTGGGTGTCATTTCTCATTATTACACATAACATAATTTATGGACATCTATGTTTTGGTTTCTTTGCCTGTGTGGATTGGATGGGCTGTTACACACATCTGGTGAGAACTTCATGGCAATATTCACTCAGAAAATTGGTGATGTGTTCAATATTTATTTCACCCATCGTATGGGCCAAATATGGTGTAGATTAGACTAGTCAGTTGGCCATGCATAGAGAACAAACAACAGAAATCCATTTTTGTATTTTATAAAGATATATGATCATCCCATAAGTAATTGGCCCTGTTTACAAGTGGTTCCTCCATATTCACCTTCAGATGTGGTTGTATTCTGCTTTACCTTTGGGACCCATTAATATGTCATGGCCTGGGCTTTACTAGAGGAGTAACCCTGCTCTTAAGTGGTGGGTAAAGGAGCTTGTATTCACTAAACATTGTATTCATGTGTCCTGCAATCAGATTCTCCGATGCCAAAGGTGGCAGATGACAGAGGACAATGAATTTTCTGTACCATGGTGACTGGTAACAGAGGGCAATAGCATGCACCCATCAGTTCCACAGTCTATCGAGCAAGGACATAAAAGTCAAATAAGTGAGATACAAAAAAATTTAGACTTTGGATCTGGAGGACCCTTTAAGTGTAGCCGTCCTCTGCACATAGAATGACTTGCACCCCTTGTCCTCCTTATTTTACACCCTTACCTATATTTATAGTCTTCTGACCTTATTTCTCTGTGTGCGTCATCCTTCTGTTCGCCCAAGGTGCAATGTCCTCAGGGAGAAGACAATAAGTAACTACTGTATAACGACTGTAATGGTGATTACAGTAGATGTTGCTCACATAGGAGAATATGAAGAAGCTGAGGCTGTTCCTTGCTGTACTGTGCGCGTTTTCTCTCCTCACAGGGGTAAGTCCAGTATATAGTATATATGTATTCATACTGGCTGGTTCATTGCAATGTATACTATTCTACCATTGTAAGAGTGGGAGAATTACTACACGTACAGTATAAGACACTCTCTCTCACTTACCAAGAGAGCAACATTTTTGCATGAATCAACTCGTAGTCCTAGCATGGCAGGGCAACGGTAGGGAGGGTAAATCTTAGTTTAGGAAACAGCTAATGCCCTTTTGTGTTCATAACTGTGCTTTGGTGTATTTTGAACAAATAAACTGTATTAGTCTTATCTTATGTATGTATGAACAGTTGTACACCAAATCTAGGCACAGATTACACCAGACACATTTGAATGCTCCTAATTTATGCACCTAAAATATGCTGTGCACTGCAATGTATACCACACGCCAGATTTAGGACCGCTTCATACATTCAGACACACTATAAAGTCATTTAATGCGCCCTAAAAACTGACGTGGAGGGGCCTCTTTTCTGATGTGTCACCCAAAGTAATTTTTTTATTTTGGATGAATAGGATCAATAATAAGATTATTTGCAGAAGTAAACACACCCTTTACATAAACGAACGGGTTTCTCTTGTACAGATTGAGTCTCGTACAACTGTGGACTTGCAGATCCCAATCCTATCTCTATAAAGGATTGATCCATTTAGCAGAGCGGACGGTTACTAGAGCAGTGTAGTCACCTTTGATCAGTCTTTGGAGTATTTTATGATCGGGTCACTACCAAGTGATAGCAGGCTAGTGCTGATTAACCTGTTAATCCTTGTCCAGACTTATTTAAATAAAAGCTAATATATATATATATATATATATATATATATATATATATATATATATATACATATTTTATTTATTTATTATTTTTTTTTAATTGTTACTACTCTACTACAGTTCTGGCCAATCCAAACATCTCCGCTTGTTGTCCATGAATAACACTCGTGTTTACATTCTGAGGCTGAAAATCCTATAACAACCCAATCAGCAGCATAGTTGTTTCCGTGCACTTGTAGCTCTGAACTCCATCTGTGCCCAGCTCAATCTATAGTCAAATAAACAAGTTGCCCCTGCACCAACTGTAGATAATGCCAATATAGGCATCATCTAATATAATACCAACGGCGGCACTTATAGAGAAAGAGCGTGCTACTCACACTGGTGTTCTGGCTGAAGGCAAAGTGCGTAGCATAACGAGATTCCATTAAGGACCAAAACGTTCACTTTAGGAGTCTGTTACTATAAACATTCCTGGTATCAGAATCCATTACATGTATTAATACCGGAGTGGAAACCATGTTTTTACGATATTGTATATGTATTTATGAGGATGATAAAGTGAAAACTTTTTTTTCTAAAGGTTTGCCATTAATATTGTAGACAACAAAACAATTCCCAGCTCCTTCACAAAATATGCTTATGCACGGAGACCTGTTCCATGAAACAGTTGAAGCATACTAGAAGAGTCAGATGTTTCTCCAGCACCGCATGCAGACAAAATCCATTAAAATATAATCAATGTTATAGAGTACTTACATAAAAACACTCGAATGTTGGCAGTGCAAGGTGGCAAAAAAGAGGCACATTGACTGTATAGCCATTAATATTACTTTACATTGACACCAGACAGTGAATGGAGCGCAGAAGACATTGAATACATGATACAGGCATTATTAGCAACATTTTGGCCAAACTCTGGCCTTGAGCAGGGCTTGAGGAAGGCCACATTTCGGCTGAAACGTTGCCTACCTTCTATGCCTTATGTTTCCTTTATAGAATATTTTGAAGGTGCAGTAAAGAAAATAATTCCCTTTTATAAAGCTGATGCCCTGGCCAAGTGTTCATTTGATGGTCAGATATGTAACTTGTCACTCTCCGTGCAGTATTTGGAGCAAGGCTATAAGCCATTTATTTGACTGTTAGGAATGCTGTTTCAGAAATGTTTTTCTAACCCCTTCAGGCATCAGTGACGGGGGCGACTGCTACTTGTGCATTCCCTTGAGCTGTACTCCTAGACTGATTTCTACTCAAACTTATATAAAACATGTTAAATAGTTTTTCCCACTGTAGACTTTTATGGCTTTCCCACAGGATGTTCCCTAAGATGGGAGATACTGAAGGTTATGTATAGTTGCAGCACACTAGGCAGAGCAAAGGGGCTGGGAAATCAGTAGGGTTTTTTTTTTTTAGGTTTTTTTCTTTATTTTCTGTTGACTGTATTTGTGTTCATTTTATTAATTTTATACCTTAAGCCTTCATAGGGTCAAAAAGGCATTTGGGGTGCATTTAAAATAACTTTTAGGTTTGTGTTTTTTTTAACTGCACTGCCACAGTTACAGGGATAAAATAGCCCCCAGCTTTGTCTGCTGAACTGATCTGAATTGAACAAAACCCAGAAGCTCCTGCAGTTACTGGCCATCACAGAAGCAGAAAGCCTTCTCTCTGTGTACTCCGGCTATTGCTGACAGCTAGCACCCCGTTTTCCATGCAGCTGCAGACACTTTAAGGGCATACAAGAATTAATTTGCAGAGCCCCTGGCAGACCACCTTAAAGCTTTAGAGGGGTGTTCTCATCATGCTGCTTCAAAGAGACATGGCTAGCTTCAGACTCACACTTTCTAGTCAGGTTGTGGGTGGTTCTATAGCAGTTATTGATATCTCAACTCTGATGTTCGTAGCTATCTCTCTTTTGTAGTGACATAAGTGCAGGAAATTTATAATATGTAGTGTACAAGACTACAGAGCTATAATACTTAAAATGTGTCATTTACAAATAAAGCTCCTGACATAAGACTCAACAGGGCATTACTGGTTGACTGCAGCTTGGATCAATCAGATAAAAAACAAAGGAGAGAGGGGGTAAAGGTGGTTGGTAATCAAATAAATTTATATGCACAAAAATCTTTCTTATCTCCTAGACATAGCGAAATCAAATCAGCAATGTATTTGGCATGTCTTCATTTACCTTTGGATACATGTTAAAAGCTAATCATTGTGGTAAGAAAACCCCTTTACGTTATTGTGCAGTTAACAAGTGGCTATCTTCCTGCTGTTTACCTGAATAACTTCTATTTTCAGTTTTACATCTACAGACTAAACCAGAAAAATCTTCCCATAAAAGAGGGCAGTCAATCAGAAACAATGACCATAACAACTTGGCCAAAGGTGAGCCAACTGGATGAAGAGCTGCACACTCTTTTGAAGCTGATTGAATGGCCACTGCCTCCTATAAACACAAGTTTGAAGTTCTCCACTCACCCAAACAAGTCAGTATTTTTCTTGCTTCATCCTCTCTCGAGCTACGTTGTGGGGGAAAAGTTGGAGGTTCTCATCATAGCAAAGAATTCTAAAGGTCAAGCAAAGAGCTACGGTGGAGATTACTTCCATGCAAAGCTTCATTCTCCACGTCTGAAAGCTGGTGTGAGTGGATCTGTGACCGACAACTACAATGGTACCTACACGGCTTCCTTCATCCTCCAGTGGCCTGGAGAGACCATGGTCTCCATAAAGCTCATGCATTCCAGTGAAGCCATTGCAATTTTGCATGAGAAAAGGATCACACGTCCAGATAAGGTAAAGTAATAGAAGAAACTACTGAAACTTACAGATGTTGCAAAATCAACATGACAGATAACGCACCACAATATCACGGCACAGAATATTAACTCATTTTTTGAACTGCTTTGCAATGGCCTTTCTTTTGAGATAAGAGCAGATAACACGAGAGCCGTGATATGTCCTGAAAGAGTTTTATTTTTCAGGCTTACAACAGTCAAGTTTACACAGATGAGAGAGATTAGTCAATGTATAATGATTTCCCTGGTGGTCTAAGGCTTAGCTCCTTAGCATGCAGTACAGGTGTTCCAGAGAGTGTATACCTTGTCTCTAGGGGTATTTTTTGGGTTTATAGTCTTTGTGTATTACCTGGATTTGGTTCAACCTGACTATTGGGCAGCAGATTAGCCCGATTGAATTAGGCAACCAACTAGAAGCCTACTAGTCACACAGTAAAAAAGTGTCACGGCTTCCAGTTGGTTCCTAATTTTTCCCCGGGCTGCCAATTAGTTTTCCCAAATAAATCAGAGGGGGTTATGCTCGCCGGCCCCATAGACATCCATTATCCACGGCGCGTATCCCGCCGGGATAATGGGGAGGGAAGACGGAATCCACAGTTCTCTGTGAGAACCGTGGATTACCATAATGCCTGGGATGGATTTCAGCCGTATTGGAGCGCAGTGCGGCGCGCAATACGGCTGAAATCCATGCCCAAAATAAGCCGTGTGAACATCGCCTTAGGATCAAAACCCGATTGCTGTTGGGGATGTGACATCACCCACCTTTATTGAATGATGCCATATTCCACACAGCAATCAGAGTTACAATGATGGGATAGCTGTGTACCTGCTGTGGGTGATGAACAGCACATACATAGAAATTTATAAACCATTATATACTTGTACGTGTATTACATATATCATAGGATATGGAAAGAATGCTTTTTTACCATGTTACAAACTGATTGGTGCACTGTACTTTGCACAGCCTGCTGCAGGCAACCAGGAAGTGACCTGGAGCAGAAACGCAGGGGGCATGAGGTATACATGTCCAATAATGATGATGTAAGGGTATACAAGGCAGGGCTGAACAGTACTGGGAGCACAAAAGAACCACATGAAGGTAGTTGAATATCTTTAATTTGCAATGTAAACACTATCTATAGGAGAGTGAGAGATCCTTCGGAGAACACTTAGGGCCATATGTATGAAAACTGTCTAGGTCTAAAACTTACTTTGTTGGCCATAGCAACCAATCAGAGCGCCCCTTTCATTTCATATAATTCTCTGGAAAAATTAGAGGGGCGCTCTGATTGGTTTCTATGTGTGAACCTAGACAATTTTCATTCATGTGGCCCTCCTTAAAATGGTATCAGGGGAAATAAGTATTTAACACGTCACCAATCTATTTCTAAAGGTGCTTTTGGAATGAAATTTACACCAGATTTTGGTTACAACCTATCCAATCCACATAGGTGAATGCATCAAACCATAGATGTTCAGAAATTAAGTTATATGTGACAATTAGTGTTGAGCGATTACGTTGACCATCGACATGGGTCGATGGTCGATAGTCGACCATCATCGACAAGATAGTCGATAGTGAGCAATCGATTATGAGCGATGACCATTAAAGTCTATGGGAGAGCAACAACACCTTCATTCTTACACCCAAACAGGGCTGGAGAAGCTGGAATTAACATCCACAACAGTAAAATGGATACGTGCTACATCTTAGACAACACACTTAGGTTATAAAAGCCACATTGACTATCCCTGTCCTGGAACGCAGCATGACCCTTAAACCTGCATCACCCACAAATTAAAAAGTGCCAGATGGCAGTTTGATTTGTACCATCATCTTACTTGAACTGGACATTGAATATCCCTGTCCTGGAACGCAGCATGAGCCCCAAACCTGCATGACCCCCAGATTTAAAAGTGCCGGAAAAAGGAGTCTTTCAACCACCATTTTAGTTGAACTGGACATTGACTATATCTGTCCTGTACCGCAGAATGACCATTAAACCTGTCTGACCCACAGATTCAAAAGTGCCAGGAAAAGGAGTCTTTCAACCACCATTTTAGTTTCACTGGACATTGACTATACCTGTCCTGGGCCACAGCATGAGCCCCAAACCTGCATGACCCCAGATTAAAAAGTGCCGGAAAAAGGAGTCTTTCAACCACCATTTTAGTTGAACTGGACATTGACTATATCTGTCCTGTACCGCAGAATGACCATTAAACCTGTCTGACCCACAAATTTAAAAGTGCCAAGAAAAGGAGTCTTTGAACCACCATTTTAGTTTCACTGGACATATACTGTCCCTGTCCTGGGTAGCGCTTGCCCCTCCGTATGAGTGCGGACCAATTGAGCTTCACTTGGAAATACTGGTGGTTAACGCTCCTGTTACACCCAGGTGCCCTTTATCTTGGGCATTCTTTTCTCATTTTACTCAACGTGCTGGAGGAAATTGTCTCTGTACTTTGTTCTCTGTCTGTGCTCCATACTCCATGTCCTCTGAATAACCTACATCTGGTCAAGTTTTCCTGTACCTCCCTTGTACAATTCAGAGGAATTTTTTTACCAGCTATTTTGTACATGCAAGTTTTTTAGTACTTAATTCTAGAAAACACATTTTTAAAATAGTATTGAATCCCACCATGTCTGTGTTTATCTTTTTTTAATTGTATTAAATGGGTTGTCTCTATACAGGATTGATAGCTATGTTAAAGATCTTGCAAAAACAAGTCATTTTGCAATATGTGTCCATTAACAGTGTCCTACCTATTCCTGTTTCTGACAGCACCATCACCCTTGAGCCACTTTGACAATTGTGAAGAACAAATGTCTGTTAGAAACAAAATTTTTTTATAATAGGACCTGTAGTATAGCTGCATTTCAAAGCAAAATGCCCCCAAAAATTCAAACATGACCCTTTGTCACGGGTTTCCTCGCTCCCGGCCCGCGGCCCGGCGCACCCGGGCGCCCCCCCGGGGTGTCCGGGCCGGGCCGACTGGCCCGGGCGAGCGCGTCCCGCAGCACACGGGACCACCTACCCGTTTCCCGTCCCTCGCGCCCCCCTTCGGCCAGGGGCGCGTGCCCGTTCTCTAAGGGGCCGGCCCCTCTTCCAGAGATTTAAAGGGGCCCGCGTCCCTTAATTGGCTAATTGCCAAAAGCCTCCTCTATTTAAGGTTCCTCCCTGTCAACCCCCCCTGGGTCTATGTTCCTCGTGCCTTAGCAAAGCGGGCCCTAAGTATTTCTCGCCCCAAAACCGGTACCGACCTCTGCAAATTTCTGACCCGAACCTCTGCCCACCCCGACCTTCCGCCTGCCCCGACCACAACCTTTGGCCCCCTGCCCTGACCCCTGCCTGCCACACCCGATTTCCCTCCCGGGGCCCCCCCCCCACGACTTTTTGTAAACCTCCACGCTGCACCTGGGTGCCACCCAAACAATCACTCAGGGGGGACACCTGGGCCTCACCCAGCAAGTCCTCCCCTTTTTGGCGGGCTTGGGGAAAACCGGGGGGTAATTTTGATTTTTTTCCCTGGTTTGGTTTAAATAAAAACCCTCCTTGGTGGGCCACGGATCCCCACTCACCGTTAATTAACCACCTGGACCCCCAAGGGGGCCCAAGCGAGCCATATTTCGCCCAACATTTCGCAGCAGACCCAAAAAAAAAGCTTAAAAAGCTTCCCCATATGGGGCAAATTGGCCCCTCCCCCAAAAAGGAACCTGTTCTGTCCGTGTCTTTTTATCCCACCCTAAAATGGAAGGGGGGAAGCCCCTTGCCCCACCCTTGTTTTGGGGGG
>JAODAL010086323.1:0-10287 GCA_025379985.1 Phyllomedusa bahiana
GCAACAAAACTAATTTGCATAAACTATTGAGGAAGGCTTTAGTATGGGATTATTAACGAATCACAAAAAAAACATAGATGGTGGAATACCTAAAACCCCATTTTTTATGGGTCCCAAAGGGTGAAAAAAGGGGTTTTTCCCCCTAGTAGCGCCCTATAGGGGCTAGTAGATAGCCTTACGCACCTCTGAACAAAGGGGTTGATCCCCCCATCTTAAAACCCTTAGTTCAAATACTCCTGATACTTGAAAGACAGCACTGCTGTACTAAAAGTATTCACCAACTTTAAAGGGGGGGAAAAATCATTTTTGGGCTTAGCTCGTCCCATTGAAATCAAGTATCCCCAAATTTTGGGTAAGGAAAAGCCGAAATTTCTTTTAAAAACAAAGGGGATAATAAAACTTAAAAATTTCTTTTAGAAGTATAGAATTTTTATTGTTAATAACTTTTTTAAAAATTTTGATCGGAATAAATTTACAGCTCTCTGGGGTACCTAGGGGGGTACTGCCTCTCCGCCCAGCCATTTTTTATGGCGTGGGGGAGCACACCCATTTATTGCCCGGACCCTTTGTTGCAAGACATCGTCGGGTTGGGGTTACAGATGACCTCTCTGGTTTTGGGGGGTGAGTACTCCATCCCAACTTTTTTGCTCTTTAAATGACAATGATATTAATCGCATTTACGTTTTCATTTCATCAGAAAATTTCCTTTCTTGGATCTCTTACTTATAGGGATCAAAAAAATCAGGTTTTCACGTCCCTATGTGGGAAGACTATCAGGGGGAATACTATCCTGCGTGCAGATGTTTCATCCAGCACAACAACAATGCTATCCCCTATGGGATACTATAGAGCAGGGGGGCCTGCACAAAAGAGATAAATTGGGAAAGGAATTACACCATTGATAAGAACTTACCCCAAAGGGGTTTTAACGGGAAAACATTTGGGAGAGTTTAAAGAGAAAATAAAAGGGATCTGTTGTTTGCAGAAAATGTAAAAAGAGGAGCAATGCCCACAAAGGGAGTTGTTTTTTCTACACCTTTTGCCGGGAAATATAAACTGATAAAAAAAAACTCTCAAAAATTTTAATATTTTTGAAAAAGGGTTTCAGTTTTGGCGACATTTTACGAGGCCGTTTTGGGCCCCCAAACGTAATAGAACCATAGGAGCTCCTTTTCTCCTAGTAATTTTCAAACTAAAAGAAATGCTAAAAATTTGGTTTTCCCCCTAACGGGGTTTTATCCTGGGGAAAAACAACTTTGGGGTACGGAAATTTACTCAAAAAAATAAAATTTTTACTATAACAAAAAATGGATAGATATATAACATAAAATTTTATAAATTGCGATAGCGATCATAATTTACTCATACAATTCCCACTTGCAAAAAGGGCAATATTGGCCAGATTCAAATTTAAAGTAAGAATATCGGAACCCCTTTACCAGTATTAAGAAGGCAATGGGGCTCTCATTCCGGGGCGGGTAGACACTTTGGGGAGCATCACGCAGGCGCAGTAAAACTTTCCCCTGCTATCCATTGAGAAAGTGGGGAACCACAGAATGGGGGAGATTGGCAGAGAAAAGTTCGCTTGCGTGAGGGCCCGTGGGGTTTACACTTTGGAAAAAAGAGTACCCTCAGGGGGTGAAATTTTAAAAGGCACCTTGCCCTGATTATTAAAAAAGAGGTTCAAAAAAAATAATAATGTATGCTACATCGGATATTTTATGTATAGTTTTTAACTGAGGATATACGGGATGGGGTGAGTCTAAAGTCCTCCACTAATCAACACTAAAAACAGAGCACTTTTGGGGTTTTTTATTGCCGTGTCAAGGGGTATTAGCCTAAAAAGCTTGGCGTCAGGTACCCCCTGGGATGACTAAAAAATCAGTATAAAGCTTTTTTACTAATTTCCCCTGGGGTTTTAAGTTTTTTTGCTTTTTTGGGTTGGGGCCCTTCCGAAACCTATACACCGGGGTTGAAGGGTGCAAGCTCTCACATTTTCTACGGGCATCAGTCTTGGGAAACATTTAAAGTGTGAGTGCCAACTTTCCCTTTTTGGGGTTTGTTCATGGAACCTCTACCCTTGCGGACCTGTTTAAAACCCTTGCCTGGGTTTTTTTTTTGGCCCCTGTAGGTTCTCACCACAAAGGCAGGGGTGCTGCATTCTATCCTGCATCTCGGCAATATTTCAATCACGCTCCTATGGGGGGATTTTTCCTGCTCCCAGTCCCTTGGGAAGCCCGGAGTCCCCGGGGGCTACCCAAAAGGGGCTCAAGGGAAAAACCCGTGGGAAAAATTTCGGGACCTCCCTTTTGAGGAACAGAATAGGGGATAGGGGGTCCCAGCCCCTCCCATCCCTTTTCCACCCCCTTTTTTTAAGCATTTACTTTAGGGTCTTTTGAACCTCTCCACCAGACCATGGGCTGGGGGGTGATAAACCGATACGGGGAGGTAATATTGAGGGGGGCGGCAGAGTTCTTTGTCACCTTAGACAAAGGGGGTACCCTGGTCTGCAGATCTCCCGGGGAACCCCCGCAGGGGAACATTTTGGGCAACTCCTTGGGGAAAACCTTTGGGGGGAGGTGTCCTAAGGGAATGGGGCCTCGGGAATCGGGGTGGGGTAGTCCAAACCATAAATTCTGATGCCTCGGCGACTTTTGGGGCGGCCCCACCAGGCCTGCCGATCCTCTCAAAAGGACCTCTATTATTGGCAGGGGATTAGGGGGCTCCGAAAATGAGCCTAGGGGAAATTTATTTGGCACTCTGGCAAGACGGAAAGAAATCTTCAATTGCCCATAAATCCCTGACCAGTAGAAGTTACGCTTTTACCCTCTTCCTTTTTTTCCCTCCACCCCTAAGTGTCCCCCCAGCACATGGGAGTGGGCTAGCTCCAACACCTGGCGACATGTGACTTGGGGAACCACCAATTTGCTCCACCACCTCGTTGCGGTCTTTTTTCCCCGGGTATAACATATCGTTGTTGACCGCAAAATGAGGTACACCATATCTCCCCCCTGTCCCTGGGTTTCCCATCTATCATTCTTGATGCTTCTCCAAGCGTGTTCTAGGTTTGGGTCCCTCCGTTGCTCCGTACCAAAGTTCCCTCGGGAATTGGCAAGGGGGCGAACCGACTCAGAGGGGTTTTCCTCTGGGCCCCGCCAAGACGGACAAGGAAACCCATCGGGCTCTCCCGGGCTCCTGTGGGGACACATCCCCCCTTGTACATCATTATCCCTTTGCACCTCTTTTATTCTCCCACAAATCCCAGAACAAGGAAAGTCACAGCTATGACACACTGTGGGGTAGACTCACAGACAGCCACCACATGTCGTGCGGCACCGCAGGGGAGTCTCTATGGTGATCTGGCAGTTGGGTAGCTCTAGTGTCCCCATGGATACAGACCACCCCTATACGGGGATCGGATTTTGGCCTGAGCTCACCAGTTTGGGCCCTGTACCAGGGTCACCAAGCTCCCGGAGTCCATGAGTGCTTGAATGGAACGTCCGTTGATTTTGACCGTTACACTCCCGCCGGTCACCACCAGTCTCAGCATGTGAGGTATAGGAAAGGGCCCCTGGCAAACAACGCCGTACGCCGTGTAACGCCACAGTCCATGGGGTCCCCCTGCATTGGACATCGTGCAGCGACATTTCCCAGTCCACCCGCATCGCCAACAGAAAAGGGGGGCCCTTAGCTCTGGGTGAAAGGTCTGTTTTTGGGGGTTGGGCAACCTTCCCCCTTTCTCAGGCCAACCTTCACCCCCTCCCATCGGGCCCTCTACTCTCCCCTTTTGGGACAGAGACAGTCTTACCCCGTACTGGCGTAAGATGGATGCAGACCCAGGAAAAACTCTTCAGTGGGGCTGTAACGTTCCACCACGAGACAGCTCGTCCAGACATTTGGGGGCCGTGTACCCCACACAGCGCTGGATCCTCACCTGTAAGGCACGTACAAAGCGATCACAAACAACCCTCTCGATCACCTGGGCAGGTGAAAGACTCTCCGGTTGCATCCCTTTGCTGGTGAATGGTGAGGTCATTTCATTTGGGATCGCGGTGGCTTTGCTGGATCGAACTTCCAGGTGTAGACTCTTTTTGGGGCCCGACCGCCAGAGTAACCCCCAGTCGGGCTAAGATCTCCCCTTTCAGCCTGGTGTAGTCCTTGGCTTCTCCCACCCTCAGGGCGAAGTAGGCCTTTTTTGGTTCACCGGGTTTGAAAGGGGCTAGGACGTCAGCCCAGTGGTCCACTGGGAGCAGCTCTCTCTCGGCGATCCTCTCGAAGGTTCCGAGGTATGCTTCAATATCATTGTCTGGGTTCATAGTTCGCAGGACGTGTATCACCGCTTGACGGGAGGTGGACTGCCCACCTGCTGACAACCTTGGCCTGCAGTCCCGGGCCTGAAGCTGTTGCTGAAGAGCCAGGTTCACACTTTGCTGCTCTTTCACGGCTGCCTGGTGGTGTCTCAATCAACAGGCGATTGGTTTCTGCCTGGCTCGTACGGGCTCCTCGTGGGCCTTTTGTTGACTTGCCGCCAAACAGCTGGGGGTTTGTATTTGCCTGAATCAACTTTCTTCACCAGCTCGTCCATTTTGGGTGTCTCTGCTTGCTGCACAGTTGCGCTTTAATCCAAGACATATGCTGGGACCACGTTGCTGCCTGTCTCTTTAAGAGAAGCGTCTCTTTAGAATGCCCTTTGCATACCTCCACCATATGTGGCTTGCACAGCTCTGGGATCACTCATAAGTCCTTCAGGCATGAACAGAGGCAGATATCTGGTTCAAACGGGTCTTGCTTCCGTGTGTTTTATTTCACCCGCAGAAACAAAAACGTATGGCGATACATGCACAGCAAACATAAACAAAACTCCTGCTCGTCTGAGCGCTTTTCTATACACAGGTGTAGTTCCCTCACTAGCAACCTTGGGGGATGGTGTAGCAGACACTGGCTTCCAGCAGTGTGAATGTCTCCAGCCCAGAAGGTAGACTGGAATTTCAGCCCCGCCCAGTCAGCTTACCTGCTGACCTTTTATACCACCGGGAAAACCCGGAGTGGAGCCATGGGGAGTAAGCACCCACCCTGCTCTAAAGCTTACTCCCAATGAAAGGCCGACCTGGAATGGCTGGTAACCGTACTAACAGACAACTTAAATGTATGTCGAAAGTCTGTACTGCCGACACCTATTTAAAAAATGGCCTTTCACTCCACCAAGGCTTCTTACTTTGGTGGCATGTATCTTGCTCTCTCCAGGCATACGCCCAGAACCTGGCTGGGATATACACTCCATCGCAGACCTTCCCAGCTGCGGCCTTACAGCTGGTAGTGTTAAATGTGTGCAACTGAACCACCGGTGAAGCTCTTTGGCCCCAGTCGCTGATAAAAGCAGTTTGTTTTATAATGTTTTATATAGAGCAGCGGATACAGAACGCTGGTTGTGGTAGAGGTATGCAACTGACACAGACTTCTGGTGGTATTTCCTTCCCTCCCAGTCGCTGATAAAAGCAGTTTGTTTTATAATGACTTCTATAGAGCAGCAGATACAGAACTCTGGCTGAGGTAGAGGTGTGCAACTGACAAAGACTTCTATTGGTCCCCCCCCCCCCAAGTCACTGATAGAAACAGTTTGTTTTATAATGACTTCTATAGAGCAGCAGCTGGATGCTTATGCCGGGACAGACTGTGAGAAGTGTGAGAATTTGAGATGGTGTCCGTATTTATAGGCCTGTGATGTCACAGAAGCCCGCTGGTCGCTGATTGGCTTCATGTCTGCACATCATTGAGGGTGTTCCTTTCTTCCTCCCACAGTTCCTCCAGATTAGGCTATTTCCTAATTTCCTAATCAGCTTTTCTTAATGTGGACTCTACAGACATAGGATTTGCCACCTGGTCAGACCATGCCCCGATTTCCCTCACTTTTAAAAATATAATTTCACCTCCTCCCTTTTCTCCGTGGAGACTGAATCATCTCTTACTAAAATCACCCTCTTTGATTCTTGACATGAAAAAAGCCTTGAAGGAATTCTTTGACATTAACTCTAGCTCTGTTTCCAATCCGCAAATATTATGGTGTGCACATAAGTAGTGTTGAGCGATTACGTTGACTATCGCCATCGGTCGATGGTCGATAGTCGGCCATCATCGACAAGATATTTCGATGGTCGATGACAGATTATCATCGATGAACCCTTAAGTCTATGGGGGAGCAACAACACCTTCATTCTTACACCCAAACAGGGCTGGAGAAGCTGGAAATTAAAATCCACAACAGTCCAAATGGATACGTGCTACATTTTTAGGCAACACACTTAGGTTATAAAAGCCCACAGAAAAAAAGTCACACACCATTCACTATCCCTGTCCTTGTACCAACAGCATGACCCTTAAACCTGCATCACCCACAAATTTAAAAAGGCCAAGAAGGCAGTATGATTGAACCATCATTTTAAACTTGAACTGGACATTGAATACCCCTGTCCTGGAATGCAGCATGAGCCCCAAACCTCATGTACCCCAGATTAAAAAGTGCCGGAAAAAGGAGTCTTTCAACCACCATTTTAGTTGAACTGGACATTTACAGACCTGTCGGGGACCGCAGAATGACCATTAAACCTGTCTGACCCACAGATGAAAAAGTGCCGGAAATGGGAGTCTTTGAACCCCATTTTTAGTTGAACCCGGACATTGACTGTACCTGTCCTGGGCCACAGCATGAGCCCCAAACCCCGCATGACCCCCGATTTAAAAAGTGCCGGAAAAAGGAGTCTTTAAACCACCATTTTAGTTTCACTGGACATAGACTATCCATGTCACAGTACTACAATAGAACCTTGAAACGTGCAAAACTTTTAATAACTCTTCATAAAACTTAATAGCCCACATTAACCCCTTACATACAGGATGTCAGTCTCTAATAAAACGAACGGAAGCTTAGCTCAGGAGTTTTGTTGCGACCTCCAGGTCGTTGAGAGATAGTTCATTCGCTCACTCGCCGGTGAGCACGAGACGCCAGTGTCCGTAAGCATCGATATTGCACCTCCGTGCAACGTTTCGGGGACTGCTCCTCCCCTTCCTCAGGCACATACGTCATAGTATACAGCTTCCTTAAATATGTTAAAATCATTAAAAACAATTAACTATTTCTGCAGGGTGTACAAAAATATATACATACTCCTATTTACCAAATCTTATTCCTACCACCACCTATTATATATTTCATAAGAATACTTTCAGATTCAAACTCTCATTTAATCCTCTAGGGGTTAGTGATTCTAATGTGGAGATTTATGTGAGCTACGATGGTGTATATTGGAGAAGATCTTTTGTACCGATCGTTCACAGCTGACCAATAAATTGCTAAGACGTGAAGCCTATTGGATCTCCACATTAGAATCACTAACCCCTAGAGGATTAAATGAGAGTTTGAATCTGAAAGTATTCTTATGAAATATATAATAGGTGGTGGTAGGAATAAGATTAGGCAAATAGGAGTATGTATATATTTATGTATACCCTGCAGAAATAGTTAATTGTTTTTAATGATTTTAAAATATTTAAGGAAGCTGTATACTATGACGTATGTGCCTGAGGAAGGGGAGGAGCAAGTCCCCGAAACGTTGCACGGAGGTGCACTATCGATGCTTACGGACACTGGCGTCTCGTGCTCACCGGCGAGTGAGCGAATGAACTATCTCTGAACGACCTGGAGGTCGCAACAAAACTCCTGAGTTAAGCTTCTTTTCGTTTTACTAAAGACTGACATCCTGTATGTAACGGGTTAATGTCGGGCTATTAAGTTTTATGAAGAGTTATTAAAAGTTTTGCACGTTTCAAGGTTCTATTGTAGTACTGTGACTGAAGTGATTGGGGAGTGGAGGACCCCATTATTAGAACCTGCACATATCGAAAAGCACTCAGTGGAACCATATCAGCCCAGTTCATATGTATATAGACTATCCATGTCCTGGGCCACAGCATGTGCTCCAAACTTGCATGACCCACAGATTATAATGTGCCGGAAAAAGGAGTCTTTGAACCACCATTTTAGTTTCACTGGACATAGACTATCCCTGTCCTGGGCCACAGCATGAGCCCCAAACCTGCATGACCCCCACATTTAAAAAGTGCCGGAAAAAGGAGTCTTTCAACCACCATTTTAGTTTCAACAGACATTGAATATACCTTTTCCGGGGCCACAGCATGAGCCCCAAACCCGCATGACCCCAGATTAAAAAGTGCCGGAAAAAGGGGTCCCTTTTAACCACCATTTTAGTTGAACTGGACATTGACTATACCTGTCGTGGACCGCAGTATGACCATTAAACCTGTCTGACCCCAAATTAAAAATTGCCGGGAAAAAGAATCTTTCAACCACCATTTTAGTTGAACTGGACATTGACTATATCTGTCCTGTACCGCAGAATGACCATTAAAACCTGACTGACCCACAGATTAAAAAGTGCCGGAATAAGGAGTCTTTCAACCACCATTTTAGTTTCACTGGACATATACTGTCCCTGTCCTGGGGAGCGCTTGCCCCTCCGTATGAGTGCGGACCAATTGAGCTTCACTTGGAAAAACTTTTGGTTAACACTCCTGTTCCACCCAGGTGCCCTTTTTCTTGGCATTCTTTTTCTCATTTTACTCAACGTGCTGGAGGAAATTGTCTCCGTACTTTGTTCTCTGTCCGTGCTCCATACTCCATGTCCTCTGAATAACCTACATTGGTCAAGTTTCCTGTACCTCCCTTGTACAATTCAGAGGAATTTTTTTACCAACTATTTTTGTACATGCAAGTTTTTTAGTATTTAATTCTAGGAAACACATTTTTAAAATGGATGGAATCCCCCCCATGTCCTTTTTTTCTCTGTTTTAATTGTATTAAATGGGGTTTTCTCAATACAGGGGTTGATAGCCTGTTAAAGATCTTGCAAAAACAAGTCATTTGCAATATGTGTCCATTAACAGTGTCCTACCTATTCCTTTTCTGACAGCACCATCACCCTTGAGCCAAATCTTGAAAAATTGTGAAGAACAAATTCTGTTAGAAACAACATTTTTTTAATAATGGGCCTGTAGTTACTGCATGTCACAGCAAAATGCCCCAAAAATCAAAGCATGAACCTTGACCATTTGGACAAATTGGAAGAAAAAAAATGTCTGTTAGAAAACATTTTTTTGAATAGGACCTGTGATTCTGCTTTTTAAAAGCACATCCCCCAAAAAAATTTATAAAAATGCTTTCCCCAGCCACTTTTAAAAAGGGTGAGGGAAAAGGGGCCATTGAAGCCCCATTTCTTTTCCCGGCCATTTTATAGTTTTTAAAAAAAACCAACACGGCCCCCAAAAAATTAAAAATAGACTTCTCACCACTTTTAAAAAATTTGTGGGGGAGAAATGCCTTAAAAGCCATTTATTTTCCAAAGGACCTTTATTTTTGCTGTATCTCACACAACATGACCCCAGAAAATTATAAAAACTTCCAGACCTATTAAAAATTGTGATGGGAAAAACCACTTAGAAGCAATTTTTGTTCCAAAGGACCATAATTATACGTATCCACAGCAACATGACCCCCAAAATCATTGACAATGCAAAAATTCTAAAATAAAATATAAATGGGAATACGGTGTTTTTCCCCCTGAAACCCTTTCTGTCTTTTACAGTTCCCCCCACAGCAAAACCGCAAAAATGAACTGTTTTGGAAAAGAGAAAAAAATTGCAGTAAGAAAATGATCATTTTTAAAAAAAGTTTTCAAGAGACCATTTTTGTGAATAGACCGGCAGGAAAGTGAAATAGACCGGGAACTAATCGGTGACCCCGGCAATTGGGGGGCCACAACATCATCAAGACCATCCTGATTCATCTTTAGAAAACAAACCTCCATTTTCGGGGAAACCGGGTGCGTTTGTCGTAATGACTCCTCCAGCTGTGCTGAAGGCCGCCAATAGACGCTGGCTCTGGCAGGACAAAACCCTCATGGGGTGGGGATGAGCCGGGCCTTTCGTCCTTTTTGAACCCGAACTCTTTGGGTTTCCGGAAAACATCCAAAAACATTTGGGTTGAGACGCGATAGTCTGCACCGATCTTAAGTGGTTCTGTGTGTTGGATTGTGCCCCGCATTGCTGTGTTTTTGAGGGGTAAATAAAGATTGCAAGGTCACCCATTAGGCTTTTGCCCCCCCTTTCCTCTGTGCCCTACGGTACGGACTTACTGCTTTACGTGTGGCGTTTTCCACCGTGACATTTTAAGAACGTAAATCAGAGCAACAGAAATCTCCATTGATCAATCAGGGC
>JAODAL010086324.1:0-10287 GCA_025379985.1 Phyllomedusa bahiana
GAGGCATGGTGGATTTACCAACTGGGTTTCATTTTATCCCCAGGGTCTTAAAAAGAGACATGATTTATTATATCAATATTGTTTCCCAAAAGGTAAAAATCTATGTTTTTTTATTTTTGGGTTTTTAACATGTGTAATTATTAGGTAATTTTGGGGTTAAAAATTGTTTGGGAAATGTTTGGGTTAATACCTGCTTCCTGTTACTCCGTGATTGTTACCCCTATAAAAATCTTTGTTATCTTTGTTTAGATACGTTTGATTATGGATATTTCTTCCGAAACGCTTAGCGGTTACCAGGGCATAAATTTTTTTATCCGTTTTTTAAGATTTTCTTAAAAAAAAAGAGTTTTTAACTGTTTTCCACCACCTGAATTGAGCTGGAGAATTCCCTTTTTTTCTATGTATAAACAATCGTACACCAAAATAAGCGAGGTCTGTGGTAGGCATGACACATTTAAATGTACCTAAGTTATGCACCTAAAATATTCTATGCTACGTAAGGCATACCACATGACAGATTTATGAACCCACAATACAGGTTATACATTCGGGACTCTATCACAAAATTAATGGGGCTTAAAACTGACGTGGCGGGTGCCTCTTTTCTGACATGTCGCCCTTAGTGTTAATGACAAGACACATTATGCTGTATCCCTTGTAGCAGTGTTATAAACAATGTGCTTTTTCTTTAACAAGAAAAGGTGTTGGTCTTTGGATTTGGGTAGGGCCTGTTTGGCGTGTTACAAATTTTTCCAGCTTTGGCGGGAAAACATGGGCCCCAATTCCCCAGTTTTTTCCAAACATGAAAAACCAAGTGTTTACAATCAATGATATGCCCCCCTTTTTTTTTTTTCGTCTGGATATAGGTGTTTGGGTTGCTCAATTTTTTGCCTACCCAAAATAGGGAGGGGGCCCTTTTAAAGACAACATGTCTAAAAAAAAAAAATAAAAATAAAACTTGTAGATCTAGTTCTTATATGTTTAAATGAACATATAAATGTAAAAGATTATCGTGTGTGTACGTATGTCTGTGATTTGAAAATTTTACGTAGTTAATGAATATTGAAGTAGAATACCATAATTTTTACTGATCCCAGAAACACATATGCTTTCCGGTTAAAAAAAAAAAAAAAAAGGGTAGGGGGTTAAACTAGGTGTAAGCTACACTGTGCGCGAGCATATCAGTCACAAATTTGGCCAGATTTGTTTAGAAATTTATATCATCAAATCTAATTAAAGCAGCCAAAATGTCTGTCAGTTTCAACGTGAGAGAACTATTTGGCTTTAATCAGAATGGAGATATTTCTTTTGGCAAACAAGCAGCAGAACCACCGCTGCAGAACACATTTTAGGCTACTTCTTGATTTGTGATTTTGTGAGTCATCTGAAATGTTACAGAATATGATGCGTATTGTATTACCTACCCTGTTTCCCCAAAAATAAGACAGTGTCTTATATTAATTTTTGCTCCTAAAGATGAGCTAAGACTTTTTTTAGAGGATTTCTTATTTTTCCTGAACAAAATTTTACATTTAGTTGAACAAAAATCCACAGTATTAATATACGTAGTGTTTTACAAAAACACAGCTAAAAGCACCAAACTCTAATTTTCTAAAAAAATACACTATGTCTTATTTTCAGGGGTGTCTTATTTTCGGGGAAACAGGATAAATAGTGATATACTAGTCATACTGCTTCTATTAGATTTGTATTATATGGAGTGGCAAGGTGAATCTAGTGTTGTTGCTGCACTATGCATATAACATTGGATGCTGTGGGTTTGGCTTTCACCAGTGGAACATACTGCATGAAAAGCCATTGTTTTTTCTTTTTCTTTTTTTGGATGATTTTCTGGCGCACTGGTATTTTTTTTAATATTAAACCAGCAACAAGTGATATTAATACTATTACATCTCTATTTCCCAGAATGAATTACCCCATATAGGCAGAATAATGTGATGATAACTGAGCAGAGATATGAGCATGACTTTTAATATTTTTAATGATAAAATCACATAAAATATCACACATATATAAACTCTATAAAACTTTAGGATAAACAATAAATTAAATGAAGTAGAATTTGCGACAAAAGGAACAAACTCACATGTTCCATCATCTTTGTTCTAGTGATTTCACGGTGTACTTCATAAGTCCGGAGGTTATCCAGTAAAAAAATAATGATGAAAAGAGGAGAGAAATAAATGTGCACTATTCCTAATATATCCTATAATAAGTTACGTAAATTAAGTCTTCCATCTTATACACAGGGTAACCATCATAATAAGGGTGACCTCGTCTGGACCCTTACCCTAACAGCAAAATATACCCTTCTACATCCTACAAATACCATATACAATACATTTTACACCCTCTTTAATTTTAATTTGGTGACCTCATTACGGCAATTATATTAAGACATATATCAAATATTTTTAAGAGATTGCAGTATCAATTTATTCTGTTACCTTTTGTCTCTTGATGAGATCTGTAATTGATCAAAACATGGCATGTTTGGACCGTTATATTTGTATACTGTAGAATGCAGGTAAGGTTTGTTGTTAGGCCTTATCGGGTTGATTACCCTATGTAGAGGACTGAAAGTGTGGGGGCTCCTTACTGCAGGTGGTATCATAGTGATAGTTTTCCATTAATTTGTACAGGATTACCCTCAAGACCTATAAAGCTACACTTTGAAATCAAAAGTACAAAAAGACACTTGAAAAACAGGTGAAATTGTTGCTTTTGTTATTGCATCTACTGTATTTAATTTATTGGGTATGGCCAGTTGATTTTATGGGTATATTTATGTGGTTTATTTTTGGTGTATTTTAGCATTATTTAAAAAATGTTACTGGTTTTATTGATTTATCCATTTTCCAATCTTCTCATAATCTGAATTCAATTATTGGTTATGAGTTTGGTCTGTGCATACATTTTTATATTCCAAACGCAGACGTTATAGTATATATTATTTAAAATATTTGAGTCTCTATATTTGGAGATGAGGAAATATTGAAAAGCAAAAATCCACATTAAAAGTATAGGGAGTCAAGATGTGTTGAAGAAATAAGTAGTCAGTAGTAAGATAGGTTTTTTGGTATCCAAAGCAGGGGATTCTAGAATGTCCCCCACCAGGGTCCCTTAAATTCAGCATGTGAGCTGTAAATAGAAAACACATAATTCTTCAATTTTTCCAAGTTTCTTGGTATCCAAGGTATGGTAAATTAGAATGTATCCAAGGTTATGGGATTTAGAATGTATCCCACCACAGTCCCTTAAGGTTAGCTCAAGACCTGTAAATTGGACAATAAGTCATTTCAATTGTGGCCAGGTGTGGCCCTGCAAACACCACCATGAGTCGGACTGGCCACTAGATTACGAAACTGGGCAAAAAATGTACGTCCTAATATATGAATGCCCCAAAACTTTACCTGGACATGACTTAGATTCACCATCAGATATCCTCAATAAACTCTGCATGTTGTAATGGATACTTTTAAAGTGAACTTACAAAAAAGTACGTAAAAAGGGTCACATGCACATTTACTGTATAGTAGTGAAGATGGGCTTTCAGAATAATTTTATGATGTGGGCCCAAGGAACTTCAGCCCAACACTGAATCCCACCAATCCTTAGCGTTTAGTTTCTAACTTATTATTATCCTTTTATCAATCTGTAAGTGAGTTCTGTAAAGGGAAATTCAGTGCTAAATGAGGTTTCCAAAGAGATACCTCAGTGGTTAGATATGAAGTAAACATTTTTGATACCCTGTAGCAGACGAGTGAATGTCGTGTATTAGTTACTTGAAGTTCATGCACCAACGCTAAGGGCGAAATTATAACTTGATGTTTGGATTCTAAATTGGTTTTTTAAGGTACATTGTGATTTTGTCATTTTTACCTAGCAAGAGCTGATGGGTGATTGATGGCATATGTATAGATTGAGTTATACAACAGTCTTTTAACATCTAGGCTGCATTCAGGAAAGCACATTCAAATCCTGCAATGTTCACTGTCAGCTTCATTATGCTGGTTGTTTATGTTTGTCCTCTCGCTTTTCATATTTTATTTTGCCTAGTCCACATGTGTTTAAGAAAGTGGTTGGCCGAATTCAGTTTGTGTATATATGGAGCGAAGAGCTGGAAAACACCAGTAAGTGATAAAAAATACGTAACCAGACCAGGATATGGGAATTTAGGCCAGGATGTCTATGAAGTCAAACGCAGCTGCTGCATAAAAAACCATGGATAAATTGCCAAAAAAGAGCTGGAGATGGGGGAAGGAGGCTCACGCTTTCCCTTCAGCATGTAGATTATCCACGAAAATCCTTCACTTATCAAGACCAAAACCGCTGAATTTACATGGCAAAAATAGGTTGAGCTAAAATACTATCCAGTTGAGTATGGACTGATAAACACAGACAGTAATGGGACAATTTAGCTTCACATTGTACTCTATTCAAGAATTACACAAGACAGATTGCATACTGTAAATCCTACAGTATTTAGGAATGCTAACAACAGCTTATTTTACAAGCAAAACAGGATCTGGTAATAGACCTCGTGGGGTGGCTTGTATTTCTTTATGCGGTGCAGACAATATCTATCAGTACACTTCAGCAATACCCTAGAGCACAAGTGTCAACCTTCCAGGCCAGAGGCCTCAACATTTTATGTGGCCTGTGAGAGCTTAGAAACAGCGTGAGGAGAGTTAGGCAAGGTCAAGATGCAGAAGAACGAGCTCTCTCCACTTTCCCAGAAGGACACAGCTAATGCTTGGCAGAGGTGGTGACCAGGCGATGGAAGGGCATCATCTTTGGATTCTGAGCTCTGGGCGCGCACCTTCCACAATGCTATGTTTAGCAACTCACATTATGGCGAACAGCTATACCAAGGTACCTTAACCACCATCCAGCGGCCCTTTGAGGCATCAAAAATATTTTGTTGCCCTCAATGAAAAATAAGTGAGGGAGTTTTATTAGCACAATAAGTTGATGTTTTCATTGTTGTGAAACTGAGGTACATAGAGTTTTAAAACCACATTTTATTTTCATATTTTTGAGGCATGTGTTTTTGTTGGTTTTTTTTGAAGTTTCCACCATTCAAAATTAAGTTATTGATTTATTTTTTATGAACAAGCCGATACCTCTTATTGTAACTTTTAAATTTATTTCAAATAAAGGCTGTTTTTTATTTGAGGAAAGAAGTATTTTTTAATATTTTTTAATAGTTTTTTTTGCTTTATTTTTAGACCTGCATGACACTAAACTATATTATTACTTGATTAGCTTATTAGCAATACATTACTATTTTGATATGTATTATGCCATTATAAGCTTCTATTACATGGCAAATTCGAGGTTTCTCGCCTACCATGGCAACATTCAGCACCTCACAATTGCATCCTGGGGCATTAGTGGATAATATAGGAAGCCCATCCCACTGTCAACTACCAGATGCCATGGCCACTATTGACTGCAGATCATAGAGGGATTACTACTCAGTGTTCAGAGCTAAACTCCAATCCCAGCTGGTTTGATCTGAAGATTGTTGACAGTATAGTTCGGGCATTCCACACCATGCCCAGGAGATTTGGCAGATTTTCCTCTGGGATTCAAGGAGGATCTTTATCTTTGAGGTACCCAGATGTTCTGGGAGAGTTGACAAGTATGACTAAACAATGTTTAGGCGTTATATCACATCCTTTCCTGCTCTCAGATGTCCTTGAAGGAGATGTTTTTTATTACCCTGACTGTAATTATTTTGGTATTCATTGCGATACTATAAAGTACATACATACTTGTTATAAAGTAGTAATAGAGAAAAAAAGGGTAAGCTGCTCCCTGCAGAGTTTAAAAAAAAAAAAAATGATACAACATTTAAAACGCAATAAACATAGAGGGGATTTATGAAGCTGTATAAAAGAGGAGGACTGTATTCGTTGCCATAGCAGCCAATCACAGTGTCACATCATTTCCAACTGTGGCTTTGGAATTATGAAAGCTTCACTCTGATTAGTTGCTAAGGGCAAAAAAAAAACCAACAAGATTTCTCTTCACAGACAACTCTTTCCATAAAAAGCCCGAAAATGTCCTAAATGTTATCAACTGTTACAAAATAAAAAAATCATTAATAAACACTTGAATTTTTCTTAATGAAAAACATTGAAAATTAATGGTATTTTTATAAGCAAAAAAAGAAAAAAAAACAGCAGAAAAATTGGGTGAAATACTTAAAGAGCTATCCATCAATTGACCATGCTGTTTCTTAGGCCTTCCCAGAAGTACAATAATTAAGTACACATGACCCACTAAAAACCACCAAATCTTTAGATCACGTCCCAAACTCTAGGCCCTGGGCCAAATCTGGCCCAAAAATGCACTTTATGGGGCCTTGAAAGCTTAGAACAGTAAGCAGGGATGGACAAAGTTAGACACAGAAGGACCTCTAGCCCTTTTCCCTCGTAGGATGCAGCCCCAAAAAAGGGAGTACCATCTTGGATCGAACTCCTGGTTCACTTTCCAATACTCTTTTCAGCAACTCCGGGTGGTGGAACCCTCTAAAGCCCACAATTCTTATGGTTCATTCTTCAGGCCCTAGCCCCCTTTTTATGGTCCTCAAAACGGGTTTTTTAGGGGGAACCATAATACTGATAGGCCATCGGTGAATTAAGTTTGAGTCCTGCTTTAAAACAATTTTTCCCCGGGGCGCGATATACTAAAGCATGAGATCCTTTGGGCACTTTAACCCTTTTTATCGCTCAAAGAGGGCTCCTTTTTCACCCCTTTTTAAAATGTCTATTCCATGCCTAATTAAAAATTTTTTTCAACCAGATCCGAAGGGATGTCATTTTAAGATTGGAATGCACAACCCAGTTTTAAATATAAGAAACCTTAAGCACCCCAATTTGGGAATAAGGTAAAGGGGCTTTTTAATACATCTGGCTTGAGTCCAGTGTACTTGTGTTTAAATTTGAGGTTAGTGGTGTTAATTAGACCCACAATATATTAAAAACTCTCCTCCCATGTCTGGTTTGTGGTTTTTTGTTTTGTTTTTTTCAGCATGCATTGAACTACATTTTTTATATAGCACAATGTACAAACTAAGCTGCAGAGGTTTATGCGGGGATCTGTGGAAATTAAAAATGTTGTGGAAAATAAGTAAAAAGACAAATACGGATTCATTATGTATCAGTTCTGGAAATAAACATTTCCAAAAAGAGTCCGTCTTTTCACACTTAATAAAAAATTTGTCACCCTTTTTTTAATAAGCAGTGAAGCAAAGGGCAAATTAGTGCATATTGCTTTTCCCCGGAAACAACCAATATGGGGGTGAAATCTTAATGCTCGTCTTTTTTCTCATATACTTACATGTTTTGGAGTAAAACTGTTTCCATTTTTTTAGTTTTTATCTCTCCTTTTCCTTTGTATTTTTATGACATTTTTTGATTTTTATTACTAATATTTTTATTTATAAGTAATTTAAATTATTTTAAAATATTATTGAAATGGAAATTACTAAGACATTTGAATTTTTTATTTTCTTAATTTTAATTTTATGTGAAGAAGTAGCAAAAAATAAACTTAAGATAAGGCACCATGATATCACAGCAAGAAAATTGTCGGGAACTTTTTTTTAAGTTTTTGGGGCATCCTTTGCGATCTAAGAAAGAACTGTCTTTAATGTCAGGGGAAAAATTTTTACACCCTATTTTAACGATTATTCTAGAGGAAATTTAAGAGATTGTTTATTTTAAGGGTGTTTAAATAGAAAATTAAGTGTTTTATTTTTTTATATATTAAAGGGGCCTAAACAGGGGTTTGGGAAAAAACAGCAAATTTTTTTTCTTTCTTGCCTTTTTCAGAAATATGAATGATAACACAAAAACTTTTTTCCCTCATGGTTATGGTTTGGGGGGGGGGCCATTTATTGCAAAAATACCGTGTTTTTTCTTTTTAACAAATGACAACCAAAAAAATCCAAAAGACCCTATCAAAAGTTTACATACCTTGTGATTTTGGCCTGATAAAAAATGCACAAAATTGAACAATGGGGTTTTAATGGCACAAAGGAAAAAAATTTTACCCCGTGACCTGTTTGCTTATCTTCTTTAATGTGCACATACACGAAATTCATGCACTGTCCCTACAAATAAACATTAAAAAATCACTTGCAGCATTATAGGACTAATAAAAACCCGAAAAACCCTTTAAACTCAGTTCTGAGTCCATCACAGCGGGGATGAGCCAGAAAAACCGTGGATTCTCCTGCTGTAGTGATCGGCCTACCAGGCGCATGAAGCAACATGCCTTTTTTCCCCGGGGGGGTTTTCCAACATTAAAATAAAAAGGAAATATAAAACCGGGGGCATGGTTGGGTCAAAGGGGGAGTGGGCTTTTATTAGTTTCCCATGAATCTGCAAGTGATTATTTGATGTTTATTTGTACGGACGTGCATGAATTTGTGTATGCTGCCCAATTTAAAAAAAAAATAAATTGGTCAAAATTTTATAATGTTTTTTACACGGGGACACTGAGTGTTCACTTTTATTGTTTGGCAGGGGGGCCTGCTGATTACCCTGCATATACTGAATCCAAAAAGTGCTAATGTAAATTTAAGTTTTTTTCATCCACCCCTGACGTTTTGGGGTTTGAGTCTCAGATTAACGGGAAAAGGTAGTTGCACTGTATAAAAAAAGAAAGGATACAAAAAATATCCAAGGAAATTGATAAGCACAGCATTTTAAAAACTTATTAAAAAAGGGAAAATCAGGGGCTTTTGTAAAAAAAAACCCGGGTAGGTAGACCAACAAAAATTTTGGCCAGGAAAATTGTTCGGGAGCAAAAAAACCCACAAAAAACACCAAAAAACGGGACTCCTGAAAACTAGGGGGTTTGGGGAATTTTTTCAAGATGAAAAAGGAGGCACTTGAAAAAAAATGGTGCATGGTCGAGTCCCAAAAAAGCCTTAGGGCAAATTTCCACAAAAAAGATCTTGCCCTAAATACCCAAAACAGCACAGAGACAAGCCTCAAAACCAAAACTTTTTGGCCACAAAAAAGTTACATTTGGAGAGGGGCAAAAGGTCTAGTGAAAGGAACACCTTCCTACTGTAAAGAGGGGTTGGATCCTGATGTTTGGGGGAAGTGGATACAAAGGCACAAAAAATTTGGTCAATTTAAAGGGAAAGATGAATCAGAAATTACACAAATACGGAGAAAATTTTTAATCTAAACCTGAACTGACGGGGGAAAATATTTTGAGTTCCAACAGAAAAACGTTCCAAAACACAAGCCAAGTCGACCGTCATTGCTACAGCAAAACAAAAAAAGGGTTTTGGGGGGCCATCTCTCTCCCCCTTTATTTCATTGACCCACTCGGGAAATAAAAAGCAAAGCACATTCATGCAAGACGCCGAATTTACAGGATGGGGCTTTTTTGCCAAAAAAGAATGGGAGTTTTAAAAACCCATCTCGAAAATAAAGAGCTCACCCACAACTACCCAAAAAATTTTTCAAGCGTATTGTGAAAAGGGGGCAATACATTATTAAAACTGGGGTATGTAACTTTGATGGGGGTCTTTGGATTTTTTTTGGGGTTGTCATTAGGTTTTAAAAAAGAAAACACAGGTTTGAATAATGGCTTCCCCCACCATAACCAGAGTGGAAAAAAAAATGTTTGTGCTTCATTTATATTCTCTGAAAAATGGCCAAGAAAGCAAAAATTTTTGTTTGGGTATATCAAATTTTTTAGACAAAAACTGATGTCAGCGGAAGTAGGTCACAGTTCTGACCTTGGCTGTTACATTGTCTGTAAATGGATAGGGTTTTGTCAAAAATTAAGGGTATGTTTCCACAGGGGTTTTTGAATGCTTTTTCGATCTTAAAAACTATTTAAAAGTGCGTAAAACGCTCCAACAAAAATTTTTGGTGCGTATTTGGATGGTTTTTTTTCTGCAGCAGAAAGCACCCTATGTTTTTAAAAAAAGGGGCCCTCCTTGTGCAAAGAATAAGAATTGACTGTCAATTCTTGAAGGGGTCCAAAAGACGCATGTCCTTTGTCTGAACGCCCATGTGGTTTTTATTGAAATAAAATAAACGCCATTGTTAGATGCAGTTTGGGTCCGAAAAAAAAAATTGTGTAAAAACCCCAAAAAATAAAAGGTTTTGGGGTGGGTTTGAAAGGAAAGAATGCGGTGTATTGGATTTGAAGAATGAAGTCTTGTTATGATTACAATGACTACACCAATTAAAAACACCAGATAACTTAACAACAAGGGCCCACCAG
>JAODAL010086325.1:0-10286 GCA_025379985.1 Phyllomedusa bahiana
TATAACAAAACCACCCCCTAGCACTTCGGGGAAATTTTTTCCTCAAAAAAATTTTGTTTAAAACCCCACTTTTCTCCAAAATTTTATTAGTAAAGGGGGGTTATTTTTTTTTTAAAGGGTTTCCTAAATTTTTTTTTTTTTTAAAACGCAAAAAAATCCTTGCTGGGCCCTTAACGACCCCCCATTCTAAATCCCTTCGAAGTCACCTTTCTCCATATAAAAGACCTTTTTTTTTTCCACTGGTGTTGTAAAAAAAAACCCCAAATAAAACCAAAAAAAAACCCAAAAAAAAAAAACCCAAAAAAAGGAAATAAAAAAAAAACAATGTAAAAAAAAAAAAAAAAAAAAGACCACAAAACAAAAAAAATTACCCAAAAAAAAAAATTTTTTTAAAAAAAAACCCCCATTTTTAAAAAACCAAAAAAAAAAAAATTTAATTAAATTTTTAAAATTTTCAAAAAAAAAAAATAACACTAAAAAACCTTAATCCAAACCTTTTAAAAAAAAAAAAAACCCCTTACCATTTTAATGGGGAACTCTAGATTTTTTTAAAATCGGGTTTTTTTTTTCCCCCCCCCTTTATTTTAAAAAACTGCCTTGCATGGGGGGTTTACCCTTTTTTTTTTTGGTGTTCAGCCATTTTTTGGGGGGCGCCCTGGGATTTTGAAATTTTTGGGGAATTTGACAGCACGGGGGATAATGGTTCCGGGCACTTCATTTTTGATTTTCAAAATCTTTGGTGCTTAATTTGCATCTTTTTTCCCAACACTTTTTTTAACCTTTTGAAAATTTGAAAAAATTTTTAAGGTTTGGGATCATGACTAAATATTTTTTGCAATTTTAAGAATGCTGCATGCTCGAAAGACTTTAAAAATTTTTTTTTGTTCAACCAACAAAACCCAATCAAACTTTTCCCAGGAAAAAAAAGCGCCTAATAACCAATAGATATAAGGTTGATTTCTTTAGGGCACTTTCCTCTCATTTCACAAAACACTCACCTGATAACTTTTTTTTTTCCCAATAAGCATTCAAGTTTATACAGCCTGGAGTTGTAAAATACACATAAAAATAATGACATGGTCAAAATACCAATTCCAAAAAATTGTGCAAATGCAAACTGTAAAATTAAATTCTTTACTTTTATTAGTGTCAAAAAGACTATATTTCCCGTATCTTTTGACTTCTTGCACTTCCCCCTTTTGGTTTTACCCAAACCCCTCCTGGCTCGCTTTTTCCCACTCTCCTGACACCACACTAAACATGTTTACTTCTATCCATGCTATTAAAAAAATTTAAACAATATAAAAGCTTATTTTTGAAAAAATCAACATGTTTGTCCTTGAGGTACCCCCCGAATTTTTTAAAGTTTTTTTGTTCAATAAGGAGCCTTTTTTATTTGCAAGGATTGCTGGATATTTTCCATTTTTCCTAGTTGGTTTAAAATTCAGCTTAGGGTGCTTTCACACAGCGCAGTTTTGGTGCAGTTTTATAGGTGCTCCAATTAAACAGCCTTTATTACCAGCAAGCTTCTTTCAATTGTCTAAATTGTTCAGAAAGGTGTTTCAAGTAAGTAATCAATTACTGTGTCTGAAGTCTTGTGGATTACAAACACACTAATTGATTCCTCACTTTCCAAACAGTTTAGATAAGTGAAAGATTCTTGCTGGTAATAAAGGCAGGTTAATTGGAGCGCAGTTATAACTGCACCAAAACTGCGCTATGTGAAAGCACCCTTAGGGATTTGTGCAACCTTTGCCACACGGAGTAATGAGCTGGCATTTATTTTTCTTCTGTAACTGTCCTGTCTCTATGTCTACTGGTCCTATCTCTACACATACACGTACTATGCCTAGGCTCCTGTCCTGCTCTGGTGACTATGTCCCAGCCCAGTTTTGGTGCCTACTAGTGATGAGCGATTGTGTCAACTATTGTTATCAATTTGATAGTCGATATCGGCAATTATCATGACGATATCCGATATTCGATAACAGATTATCGCCGATTACCATTAAAGTCTATGGGAGAGGAACAACACCTTCATTCTTACACCCAAACAGGGGTGGAGAAGCTGAAATTAACATCCACAACAGTAAACTGGATATGTGCTACATCTTAGGCAAGACAATTAGGCAACAAGAGTCACAGAAAAAAAGTCAGACTATTCACTATTCCTGTCCTGTACCACAGCATGACCCTTAAACCTGCATGACCCACAAATTAAAAAGAGCCAGAAGGCAGTATTATCCATCCATCATTTTACTTGAACTGGATATTGACCATCCCTTTCCTGGAAAGCAGCATGACCTTTAAACCTGTCTGACCCACAGATTAAAAAGTGCCAGAAAAAAGAGTCTTTGAACCACCATTTTAGTTTAACAGGGCATTGACTATCTCTGTCCTGGACCGCAGCATGCAGGTTGCATTAACCACTGAAGAACAGATTGGCGACGCTGTTCGTTACTGAGATTCACAGGGCACCGACCCAGCGATGACAGGCCTGTTGGTCCTGCAACCGACGATACGCTGGCTTGCGTGTTGTCGCCAGCACTGGAAGGAGCACCTTCTCTTGTACCTCTACCTCCATGTCCTACACCCCTCTTTGCTCGCTTACCACCTGAAGTTCGCTCCATGTTCAGAAAGAAAAAATGTAAAAGGTATGGAAGAGATTTTGACAGTCTCGTATTGAAAGACGGCAATTTAAATCCAGATATTCTTAAATCCCCTAATTCCAACAGCCAACTAGGATTAGAAAAAGAATTGTTTTCTATCTTCAGTCCATGGGATTTAAAAACTGCCCACTGAAACTAGGAATTGATAGTTTTCAACAAATATAATACAAGTGCGCTATCTCGCCAAACTGGATTTACCGAGTGCAATAAACTATTCAAAAGTTAACAAAAGAAATTTGTTTTTGCAGCAATGATAAACGAGAACAGTAACTAGAAAATTTTTCTATCAAAATTGGAGTACAATGTGTCTAATTGAAAAAAACTTGTCCGCACAACGTTAAATACAGCTATTTTGCACCAATGAAATACACCAACAGTTACTACAAAATTTCTGTATCCAAATTTAAGTACAAGGTGGCTCTTTGAAAAAAACTGGGCGGCACCACGTGCAATACAGCTATTTAAAAGTTACACGGATGAGAAATTGCGTTTTTTGCAGCAATGACAAACGAGAAAAGTTAGTAGAAAATTTCTGTATCAAAATTGGCTATTTGAAAAAAAACTGGGACACACAAAATAAAAGGTACAATTTCACCTCAGGTGCGAGGTGTGCTGACCAAAAAGTGGTAAAAAAATGCCATTTCAATGCAGGTTCAAAGCAGAGTCTGGGCTGCACAATGTGCACCCTCCTTTCCAAAGCCTGTCTGTCCGTCCGCCCACTGCCCCTCCCCCCACGGCTGAACAGCGCTAGATGCTTCTTTAAAAGTCTCTGTCTAACTAAATAAGAACTGAAATTCTCTGATCTACCTATATTCTAATGTTCACAGCTAAAAGCATAGTTGTCTGTATGAATAAAGAGAAGAACTGTGGGCGACATGTATGATCGGGAGTTGCGCCTGTTTTCTGTCGAAAACGGCGCCTCACTGATCCGAATCCCCTGTCGGACACAGGGATGCGATGTAAGCGCAGCCTTCGCCACTTTCGGCTGCGCCTAACATGGAGGGGTGTGTAATGGGCGCGGTGTGGGCGTTCTGGGGCGGTACTCGGCTCATTCGAAAACTCCGAGGCATGTCGGATCGCGGGTCAGCAACGTGCGGCGCCTTCCAGCGCTCGCCAGCTCCAACAGGCAGACCTAGTAGAGTCGGGTCTAAACGAGCCGGAGGAGGCGAAGAGAAACGAGAACGTAACCTGAGAGGAAACATATAGAAGATCACAAAAGAAATCCATCTCGGCTCTCAGCGCCGTGAGGTATGGAGTATGATTGCAAAAAAATCGCTTTTATAACGTGTAAAACATTATCATAAAAAGAGCTCAAACCTTCTAAAAAAAAAAAAAAAAATAAAAAAAATCACTTTCCAGAAATCTAGAACGGCGCTACATCAAGAATTAGGATCTTTGAAATTGCCGGGAAATACAGTAATTCAAATTCTGTAAGTGCTTCTTATTGGTCGGCAGAAACCAACCAATCAGAATAGGAGCGACAGTGAACCATTATAACCTATGGAGAAGTATTGACCAATCACATTCAAAGGCGGGACAGTTCAAAGTACAGTAAAAATGCAGAAAAGAGCTGATTGGTTGAGCTAGCAGGGGCTTGGCAATCCTGGCCAATCAGTATAGGAGCGGCAGGGACCCATTATAACCTATGGAGAAGTATTGACCAATCACATTCAAAGGCGGAACAGTTCAAAATACAGTAAAAATGCAGAAAAGAGCTGATTGGTTGAGCTAGCGGGGGCTTGGCTATCCCGGCCAATCAGAGCGCGAGCTACTTTGTCCCATTGTAGTCTATGGCCAGATCGGGCAATGAAATCTCGGCTCTCAGCGCCGTGCGGCATGGAGTATGATTAAAAAAATCATTTTTTTAGGTGTAAAATATTATCTGAAAAAGAGCTGAACCCTCTATAAACATAAATCAATCAAATCCCGTAACAATCAAATGAAAAGGAGGGATAGTTCAAAATACAGTAAAAAGCCAGAAAAGAGCTGATTGGTTGAGACCAGGCGGCAAATATGAATCCACCAATCATATGTAGTGCGTCTATTTTGAATGGAGAAAGAAGGGCGCAATCGAAGGGCGCCCTAAAAGTTATTACTGTCTATGGGAAATATTCTAGTACTGTGATTGGTTGGGGGGAAGAGGGGCTCGTCCTGCTTAGCCAATCAGCGGCTGAGCTACCTTCTCTTGGAGTTCTATGGGGAAAAGAAATGCAGAGCGAGCTCTGTTTGTGATTGGCTAAGTTAAAGGAGGCGCGGTTATTTGGGCCAATGGGAGAGCGAGAGACGCTCTTATGGGTTTTCTAATGCAATCTATAATAAAACTGTACATGGCAGAAATCAAATAATAACACTCATTAAGTTGTACCGATCTCTATATAAAATGAACAATAATATGGCTGTAACGAAAATAAAGAAATAAAAATTAATTCAGTGAATTCATATTTATTTCTTTATTTTCATGCCACGCCGACCAATCCAACGAATCGTAGCCACTCCGCGGGAAAAACCTAGTTGCCGCCCGTCAGGTCGAACGTTGGCTCTCGCCCCAAAACACATATAAATGTCCGAGGATCCACACCAAGCAGGGGGAACGAACTAGAAAAAAAGAAAAACAACCGCAAATAAAAAACATCCGACAAATCTTCAAACTCCCCTCCAACTCAATGACTATGACCCGTAACAAGGTGAGGGCGAACATAAATCCTAAATCTATCCCACCTTTCGATTCTCTGCACCAATTCCAGGCTCAAACCTCACCCTGCGGCCTCACTGCCCCTATGTGATGGAGCTTACATCTGCTGCCCACTTGCAGCTTCATAATGAAACTTTATGCCCAAGCAGAATTAATGTATGATTGGTGCTGGCAGCTATGTATATTGCTGCCAGAGTGAAAAGAGTGCGGCACAAAATCAGAGCCATCCAGGCCCAAGGCCGCCAGACCCTTCCGGAACACAGCCGAAAACTTAAATTTCGACAAATACGACCCATCCTCGTGCACTAGGACCGGCCCGTCTGACTCCACCCCAAAGCTCCGACATTTCCGAAAACATCTCCAAGGGCACATCAATTCCCCCGAAACTCCCCCCACCACCACCCGTTTTCCCTTACCCGTTAGTCAGTCTTTGAGCGCCTAATCCAAAACACCAAAGCATCACCCCGATCCCAAATGTCCGCCACCTGAAAACCCCCTCCACACAATCGACTAGGAGATACAAACTCACCCACTCGCAATGCACCGAAGAATGCCAGCGAGAAGGCCAATCGAAACAAGGCCACTTCGAACAAAGAGTTCGCCATGCCCTCCAACACCGTACCAAGACGTTCCAACAGGGGAAAGACGACCGGTCGCCGCGAATCCCTGGCCACCCGACCCCTTCGAAACCCCTCAATGCCCAAGATATCACAAAAACCTTAGTCAGGTCCTTCCGCCTCCTCCACCTAAAACTGAAAGCCAGGCCAGACATCAACTTGGAAACCCTAGCCGCTGACCACCCAAGCCGATGAACGTGCGCCAACAGGCACAGCAACGCCCCCAACTCATCCTCCTCTGAATCAACCAGCCCGAAACCCACCAAATACTCAGTCAAAAAACCCCAGGCCCCTTCATTGGCGTGCCAGGTCCCCCCTGCCAGCGAAGCACGGATCAATTGGTTGGTGTCCTGGAGGCCACGTTCCAGAGATGATAGGGGCACACCTCCCCGACGTCTGCTGCTGCTGGAGACAACATCCTGAACCGCTCCCACTGCAGGTGAGAAAGAGAGTCAGCCACCACATTCAACATGCCCGGAACATGCTCCGCTTCCACCCACGAGTTTAGCTCCAAGCAACGGAGAACCAAGAAATGAGGCAGGCGAACCACCAGCGGGGATGACGCTGACAAGTTATTAATGGCCTGAACCACCCCCAAATTGTCGCAATGAAACCTGACTTTCCTATCTCTGAACCGGTCTCCCCAGAGCTCCACTGCCAACACAATGGGGAATAGTTCCAGGAACGCCAAATTCCGCACCAACGGCGAATCCACCCACAAATATGGCCACGGGGCCACGCACCAACTCGTGCCACAGATAGCACCAAAACCCGTGCTGCCCACTGCATCAGTGAAAATGTACACCTCCCAATTCGACACCTCCTTCCCCATCATGATGGACCGTCCATTTTACTGCTCCAAAAAGGTTCCCCAAACTGCTAAATCCTCTCTATGCACAAAATGATGCGACTTCACAATCCCCACCGTGGCCCTCGCCAAGCGCCTACAAAAAAACCCGGCCCATTGGCATAATCCTGCACACAAAGTTGAGCTTACCGAGCAAAGACTGCAGCTCCCGCAATGACACCTTCCACAACCGCCCTACCCTCTGAACCTCCTCCCGAAAAGACCGCACCGTCAACTCCGGCAACCTACACTCCATGGCCTCCGCGTTGATACAAATACCCAGAAAATTCAAACAAGAAACAGGGCCCTCAGTTTTCTCCTCCGCCAAAGGGACACCAAACCGATCCGACACAAAACTCAGCGACTGCAACAATGACCCACAAACCGGAGAACCCGCCGGTCCCACACACAGAAAATCATCTAAATAATGAATAATAGAATTCAAACCAGACACATCCCAAACCACCCACTCCAAAAAGGAACTGAACGTCTCAAAATAAGCACAGGACAGCAAACAGCCCATTGGGAGACACCGATCCACGAAAAAACTCCCTTCCCAAAAACACCCCAACAAATGAACACTATCCGCATGAACTGGGAGCAAGTGGAAAGCCGACTCAATGTCAGCCTTCGCCATCAACGAACCAACCCCAAAACGACGCACCAATGCAACAGCCTCGTCAAAAGACGTGTCAACAACCAAACACAGCTCCTGATTTATCCCGTCATTCACTGAGCACCCCTTCGGAAACGACAGATGATGTATGAGCTGAAACTTATTCGGCTCTTTCTTAGGGACGACCCCCAACGGTGACACCACTAAATTCAGAAAATATGGCCATGCAAAAGGCCCCGCCATCCTCCCCAACGCCACAACCTTTGCCAATTTTTCCAGACACCACTGTCGGATGCTCGTGTGCCGACTTCATGTGTTTAACCGAAAATGGGACCTGGTGCGCCGGAGGAGGGATCCTGAACCCGAACCCAAAACCCTCCCGCAATAATAGCGCCATCGCCTGATCCCTAAACCTGGCCAGAAATGGCTCCATCTTGTGAAGCCTCACTGGCGTCACCCCCTTGGCCACTGGCGACTCCGCCTTTTATTCGCCCCTTCTTGCAGCATCGGGAAACTGAGTGAGAGGCGGCTCCACAAATGGAGCAGATATGTTTAAACTTACATCCCGTGCCAAATTTACATTGCCCACTGTTGAACTGCCAGCAGGCCCCTTTTTGGCCCCCAGCTTGAGCCCCTGCCCCTGAACCACCGGTGGAAACCCCCCTGGAAGCCGCGCTGGCCACCCCATGAAAGGGATGACCAAACTTCGCAGGGGCCATAACCTTCAACCACAGACCAATGTCTTTATAATCCCATCGAATTGACGGCCGGGCCGCGTTTCTCTGCCTGAACTGCTCATCATAGCGCAAGCAAGCCATGCCCCCATATGCCCGTTGCGCCTCCCCGATCGAATCCATATAGCAAAACAGCGCAGAGTAGTTTTACGGCGCCTTTTCCCCAATAACACTCGCCAATATGGCATACGCTTGGAGCCAATTGGTAAACATCAGGCGCCACCTACGTTTCTCTTCCTCCTCTTTTTTACTCTCCTCCTTCTTCCCCTTGTCCAAATTACAATTTTCCAATGGGAGGAGGGAGAAAATCTCCACATATTCGTCCCTCCAAATCTTCTTGCGCACTTCTTTCTTCAGGTCACCCCCCAAAGGGCCCTCGAAGCAGACATAAACCTCACCCCGTGCCCTGTCATCCAACCGCACACTAGACTGCTGCTCCTTGTCGGTTTGAACAGACACCTTAACCCCATTGCTAGGCTCTGGCAACCCAGAAATCTTCTCCGATCGCCCCACCCCCACAAACGGAGTGCAAACAGCCATCCCCGGTGGGGGAATCCACGCCCCCGAGCTCTCCATTCGGGCCAGCAATGCACCACATCCGCCAGCCCGCCCGTTTCCCCTGCTAACCCCGCCGCGCCCCCGCCCGGACTGCCCACTAATCCTGGGGCCAAGGCCCGGGACCGCAACAACGGGGGGAACGAACAAGACAGAGACGTGTACTCACCAGGCTGCGTGGGGGCTGTGGACCCACCAGACGTTCCCGGAGAACTCGCATGTCGTCATGCAAGAAGATTCGGTTGTCGCTGTTTCCCGGCAGCCCGGGTCCTGGCCGTCTAACCCCTGTGGGGGGAGGCCGACCGGCGCAGGCTGGGGGAATTGACTCGTCGCTCTCCATCCTCTTGCCAGAGATCCAAAGGCTTCCTCCGACTCAGCTTCAGGGCCGACCGACTGTCGCCCGCGCAGCCCAACCAGGGCCCCATCGCCACCATCTGATGCGCTACGCCGACTGCCCGATCTCCGCTGCCGGGCGCCCCCCCCGACCGGAGCCTCGCTGGGCGGGACCGCTGTAACTACCGAACGGACCATGGTAACAGGGGCGGCAGACGAGCCCTAGGACGATCCCCCCGACCCGGAAGGGCCCCGCCGGTGCCGTGCCCGAGCCCTCGGAATGCAATCAGGGCTCAGCCTCTGAGGAGGTCTGGCACGGCATCTGCGCTCACTCCTGCCCTCCTCCTGCAGCGCTCCGGCGTGACCCGATCCACAAACCACCGCCAGGACTCCTACCTGGAGCCATGCTGCCCCCTGGGATGCCGGCAAACGTCTCAGCTCTTCAACTTGCGGGTCGGCCATTATAACAGCGCGCAGCACGAGACCCTGTCTGCTAATCCTCGCGTCGCGCTGTCTGCTCTACCTGGCCGGTGGGCGGGGTTTAAATCAAGCCAGGTCATGTCCTGCGGGGAGCAGGGCCCAACCGGCGTGTTACTTTCCAGTTCCACTGTTGAAGCTACAGTCCTGCTGCTGAGACCATATTTTAGTCCTGTGGCTCAGACCACATTCCAGTCCTGATGCAAATACCATGCTCCAATGCTTTTTCTAAGTCCAAGTTCCATTTCTGCCACTGTGATTACATTTCAGTAATGCCACTGAGCCCATGGACCTGTTCTGCTTCAGTGCATATACTTCCTTCTGTATCTCCTTCAATTATGTAAACATGGCTATTCACAATGATATGTTTAAATTTCCAAAATCAACCTCATGTTTGCATCATCAAATAGAAGCAGAAATTCTAGTTGGTTTGTGTAAAACAGGGGTCTTCAATCTGTGCCCCCCCACCCCAGCTGTTGGGAAACTACAACTCCCATCATGCATTTATATAATCCGTAACAGTAGGCATGATGGGAGTTGTAGTTTCCCAACAGCTGGAGGGCCACAGTTTGAAGACCCCTGGTGTAAAAGGATCTGGACAACTTGTACTAGAGTATATAGTCACATGATTTGGGTTGATGTTTGCAAATTAGTTATTTCCCTGTCATGTTTACATGTGTATTGTGGAGATAGACAGCATGACTGCCATCTAATTTTTCTCTTTAAAAAAATTATGGAAAACCCAA
>JAODAL010086326.1:0-10286 GCA_025379985.1 Phyllomedusa bahiana
CCGTGTAGTTTTAGGCTGACCTCTTACCTTCCTCATGATCAAGGATACCCATGAGGTGAGATTTTTGCATGGTGCCCCATATCGATGCCGATTGACAGTAATTTTGTATTTCTTCCATTTTCTTACTATTGCACAGTTGTCTCCTTCTCACCCAGTGTCTTACTTATGGTTTTGTAGCCTATTCCAGCTTTGTGCAGGTCTATGATCTTGTCCCTGACATTCTTAGAAAGCTCTTTGGACTTGCAATGTTGTAGAGGTTAGAGTCTGACTGATTAATTGAGTCTGTGGACAGGAGTCTTTTATAAAGGTGACTATTTAAGACAGCTGTCTTTAATGCAGGTAATGAGTTAATTAGGAGCGTCTAACTGGTCTGTAGGAGCCAGAACTCTGATTGGTTGGTAGATGATCAAATACTTATTTCTCTCAGCAAAATGCAAATACATTTACTGTATATAATGTATACAATGTGATTTTCTGGATTTTATTTTTGATATTCTATCTCTCAATGTTAAAATTAACCTACCCTTAAAATTATAGACTGTTCATGTCTTTGTTCGTGGGCAAACTTACAAAATCAGAAAGGGATCAAATAATTATTTCATTCACTGTATTTATACGTCTCCTCAGTTCTTCAGGGTAACATGCTACCAGCAGATAAAATGACATGTTCAATGTGATAGATTCCCTTCAATTGATAGGCCTCTACCCTGTTTGCATATAGGGAAAGACCTACCAATTAAGCAGAGCTAGGAAGGGACAAGCGTCCTATTGGACTCCTCTGTTTGGATCTGTGCAATTCTTCAGCATTGTTGCAGAGGTTAAAGGGGTGGGAGGTCAGGCTGTCAGTGCTCAAACCAAACTAAGCACACTGCATCAAATTGGTCTGCATAGCTGTCAACCCAAAAGGAAGCCTCTTGTGGGACAACAAACAGTGAACTGAAGACAAGCAGACTAAGGACTAAGATTACTGGAACCATATCCTATAGTCTGGTGAGACCAAGATAACGTTATTTGGTTCAGATGGTGTCAAACGTATGTGGTGGCAACCAGGTTAGGAGTACAAAGACAATGTGTCCTACCTACAGTCAAGCATGGTGGTGGGAGTGTTATGTTTAGGGCTGCATTAATTATGCCAGCAGTGGAGAGCTACAGTACACTGAGGGAACCATGAATGCCAACATGTACTGTGACATGCTGAAACAGAGCATGATTCCCTCCTTTTGGAAACTGGTCTGCATGGCAGTATTCCAACGTGATAATGACTCCAAACTCACCTCCAAGGTGGCCACTGCCTTGCTAAAGAAAATGAGGGTAAAGGTGCTGGACTACAAATTGTCATATCTTGTTGTGTAATCACTTTTGTGAGATCCATATATATATGTGCGTGCATGTAAACAACACATTTTAGGACTTTGTTTGGCGCAAGGATTTTTAAGGGCAAATGGGGGTGTTTTGAACTTGTAATACTTTTTAAAAAAAAAAAAAAAAACTGTTTTTACACTGTTTTTACAAATACAGGACTTCACCACTATGACCACTTAGGTGCACAATCAAGTGTAGTAATATATTGCAGAACAGGGTACAATAATGGCTCTCCTATTAGAGTGTAAAGTATTTGTAAGATGGCAGCCAAGAAGTTGGCACTCCAAAATTTCATTGCGGTGGCTTTGATTGGACAACGAAATGGTGTACAACACTATTTTTCAACCAGTTAGATGCTCCAGTAGTGTTTACTATGGCATCTAAGGGGTTAAAAGGCTGGGATAGGAGTTACTGTATCACTGATCTCAGCTGCTAGTGGCACTAAAGGCCGTTACCTGCCACATATGGAGCAAGCTCAGCAAGTGAGCGCATTCCATGCTCTCTTATTGACATCATGAAGTAGCTGTGCATAAAACATCAGTAAGGGATTAAAAGGTAAATGCACACAATAAGGGTGGATTCACACTATGGCAATGGCTACGTTACAGGGATCCGTCGGGGTCTGTGAAAAAAGGTACCATGGCGGATACCGAGATGCAGCTATGGTGGTCCCATAGGGAATAATAGAGATGATGTAGTCCTGGTATATGCATTTCCTGTCCGACTCAAAAGCATAATAGACTACGCCGTAGCTGTGTTGCAGTAACCACTGGGGTACCTTTTTTCACTGTACCCCGACGGATACTTGTAACATAGCCATTGCCGTAGTGTGAACCCACCCTGAGACACACTAAAGTTTTAGCCCTGTTTTTTTGCATAGCTTTTACCCCCTTAAAAGAATAATTGGGTGACCTTATGTGCAGTATGCATGCATGACAAAAAAAAAAACAGTTACAGATCTATAAACAAGACAATGTAGGTCCAAGTGTATAACATCTGCACTGATTTATTCATATAGCATTACATAATAACCAAAAACATTTGAACATTAGTACAACGCATCACTAATAAAGAGGCTGTGTGCACTGTACTCACATATACTTATAAATGCACCATGCTTATATACTTAACAGCTTGCATTATATGTTCATACATCTGATTTGCCATTCTATGAGTAAAAACCTTATTGAATGCAGATATAGACAGTAGGAAAAAAACACCATATAGACATTTTTTCTATATGACTACAAAATTTACAAAGTATAAATCCCATTGAATGGTGCTGATAATTTGTAGAAAATATCCTTTTCATCCAGAAAATAAGAAACAAAAGGCATCTTTTTCTCGGCTTAGCTCTTAGCACTATTTTCTCAGTATTTAAATGCTTGTAAAATTGCATTAGGTATCACAGCTTATTTTTGGAGATGTTTTTTATTTTGAGGCATTTAAAACGTTAGTCGCTGTTTCTCAAGTCTTTTAGAGAAAATTGCTGCAAAAAGAAAAACCCTACCTAGAGAAAATAATGCCACAAAACCCATAGATGCTAAATCAAAGACAACGGGAAAGTTTTACTAATACTGTCTAGTGTGGTGGCTCATACTGTTTAATACATTGGTCATGGATATAAACAATATTGTTTAACTTCTTACAACCTATTGGTTAGCTTTGCGTATGCCAATAATTTTTTTGTGCACATCAAGCTTCCCCTCCACCCACACACAAGCACACAGTTTTTCCGCAATGCCAAAAAAGTGTCTAAAACAAATTGCAAACATGATACAAGGCATTTGCCCCAGTTCTTTTTTTTTTTGTACAACAGCCACAGTAAATGTGCCCCATTGTTTATGCATACTTTTGAATATTTGCTGTAATCTTTCCTTCTCCCCAAAAAACAAACTTACCTGTGGTCCTAAGATGATACTTTAAAGGCGTTTCAAAGGATTCCTCCTCCAGACACTTTTAACACCCATAGGGAACAGTGGCAAGGATGTTCCTAAAGACCACCTCTGCCACATAACAAGACAATAGTATTAGTGTGCATCCACACGGCAGTAAGCAAATACCGGCTGGATTTTGATTAAAGAATCCAGCTGGTATTTTGACATCTTGTATGTGTATTTGGGGGACGGTTCTGCCCGCGGTTTGTGGATTCCCTGTCTCCCTCAACCACTGACATGTATATCTTCTGCAAACTGGGGCGGAAGAATGAACATGTTCTAAGTTTTTCGGGCTGTCGGCGGTGTCAAAAACCATCTGGTAGAAAATCCGTTCAGTGGGAACTACTTAACGGATTTTCTATTAAAGTCTATCAGGATGGTTTACAGTCAGTTTTCAAATCCGAAAACCGTATATAAAACCGAATGAAAACCCTTGTCGTGAGGGCAAGCTCTTAGAATTAGCGTGGAGGAACTTCAAATTCCAACTCTAAATATAAACCTGATCCACTGACACCAAAATAAATGCTACATTTTACAGAATCCAGCTGAATGATTTTTCTGTATAGATGAGACAGTATGATACCCCTGCTGAATCTGTCATCGTCTAGAGCAGAGGTTCCCAAACTTATTTGTCCTATTGTCCCCACTGCATCCATGCAGAAGCAGAACATTGCCCTCCCCAAACAGAAATCACATTGCTATGTATAATACAGTGTGATGCTCTATTCCAAGAGGGCGATGTATGATTCCTATAGCTGTAGATGTGTCAGCCTCCTGAAAACCTGCATGTGCCCAGTAGGTAATAGGCAGGCACATGCAAAACTATAGGAGTCGGAACCATATGACCCAAATGGAACATCATCACTTCCTGCTCTGTAAACTTTATCGACAAGAAGGTAAAGGAGGCATCAATTTTAATATCAATGACTTTAATAAATGCTTATCAAAATATAATGAGCTGAATGAGTAATACATTAAACCAGTTGGACAACCCCTTTAACTCTATGTTAGGGGATGTTCACACGGCGTAATTGATGGGGCGCATTTCGCTGCTTAGTTGCGCTTTAATACACCCGACATGTGCCCCGCAATTACGGTAATTCATATCTCTCACTAAGAGCTATGTATTATGTCCGTCTCCCCCGACGTACAATACGATCGTATTGTGCACTGAGGGAAAGAAGTAACATGTCACGTCTTCACGGCGCTTACACACCGCTGATAATGAAAGCGAATGGGGCCGTCCGGGGACTGCCCCATCCCCTGCTTCTAAAACACACGGCGTATTGGCCATGCCCCAATATGCTGTGTGAACATACTCTTACACAAAAGATGGTACAAGTGGTTTTTCCAAAATATTCTTCTTTCTTTATGCTTCCACCAACCCCTTTATTCAACATCCCCAAACTGCACTCAAGTTTACTACCACCCAATTGGATCATTCCAGTGCCCCCAGAAGGTGGTACTGCCCATTCTGGGAACCACTTATCTAAAGGGAGCAAATCATGGCATCTCTAGATCCCATAAAGGGAAGATTTTTGAAAAAAATTGCTCACATTCCATCACTCCTGAATGGGATGGTCACTGCTAAGTTACCTCACCATTCAGAAGTGAACAGCTCAGAACGGTGATGTAAGTAGAGGCATGTGTCCACTGCAGCCATTCAGCGGCAGCAGGGCTGAGGTCCCCATTTGATTAGAACGGAATGTCGAAGACCAGGGAGATAGGGCGCTGGAAACAGACTGGGGGAGGGTTTTTATATTTTTTTTATTTTACTGGGACCCAATGAGTTGTTGCTATGATTTATATAGGAAGTGGATAACCCGTTACTGATCAGGCTGTTTACCCTCGTTACTGACCAGGCATATTTTAGTTTTTTTAGTACATGCGGGTTTGAACACTGTAACATTTTCTCACTCTCAATTATCACTAATTTTCACCTTTAATCATAATACCTAAGGCCTTAATTTTATGAAATTGTTACAGTAGACTTCTGTTTTTTTATAGGAAAAGGGAAGACAGTGAAAATAAAAAAAAATAAAAAATGTGTAAACATACAGCAAAGTACTGACTGCACAGCTGATCTGGGTCTGCTAAAACTTAGCAGTTACTGCTGTTGCCGCACTGTGGTGATCATGTGACCTGAAGGCTTCCTGTTGATCTGCATATACAGCGATCCGGAAGGTAGGGACGGTAATAAACCATAATACTGCAGAGACTACAAGGATGTTTTAGAAAGTACTGCTAAAGCTGTACTTGTACTTGAAGAAACAGGTGTCAATTATGCCCCTTATTTAATGAAGGAGGGAATGTTGTACCTGCTGGGTTTAGCCCATTCTCAGTGAGTACAATGGGTCATTCCAGACATTGTACCAAAGGAGTAAGAACTTTGATCAAAAAGTTGATTGGAGAGGCCAAAACATATCAAGAAGTCCAGAAAGTAATTGACTGTTCAGCTAAAACGATCACCAATGCTTCAAAATGGCATAAAAAAACAGAAACATTTGGTATACTACCATCTGACTAGATCATAGAATAACAAGAATGGCAAATAAGCATCCAATGATGAACTCCAGGGAGATGAAAGAAGATCTTCAGTTATCTGTGAGTAATGTAACAATCAGGAGGCGCCTACATGAAGCCAAACTATGTTCTAGAAACCCTTATAAAGTACCATTGCTGAAAAAAATACATGTCTTGTAAAGGTTACAGTTTGACAAAGAACACATGGACTGGCCTAAAGAGAAGTGGTGCAACATTTTATAGACAGATGAGAGCAAGATTTTTCTTATTGGGTCTACCGACCCGCAGACAGTTTGTCAGATGACCCATATTCAATTTACAGTACACTGTGAAGACTCTAAAACATGGTGCTACAAGCATAATGGTTTGGCGATGTTCCTCATACCCTGCAGTTGGGCCCATTTATCGCATACCAGGCACTATTGACCTGTTTGAAAATATAAAAATACTGGAAGAGGTAATCTTGCTTTATGCATAAGGCTATGTTCACACGGCTTAAAATGGGACATATTTCAGTCTGTAATTACGCCGTACTGCGCGAATTACGGCTGGATAACGTCCCAGTCATTACGGTAATCCACAGTTCTCATAGAGAACTATGGATAACGTCTCCTCTCCCCGCTCGGCGAATCCGCCGTGGGGGAGATAAGGGACATGTCATTTTCTAGCGGCGTATACGTGCCGCTAGTAATGATAGTCTATGGGCCGGCGAGGTGCCAGCCCCCCACTCCCGCCCCGTTCCCGTCCACACGGCGTAATTGCGGGGCATAATTACGCCCCACAAATAAGCCAGTTGAACATAGCCTAAGAATGCATGCCCTTGAAATAGGTGTTTCAACAGGACAATGACCCCAAACACACCAGCAAGTGGGCAACATCCTGGTTCCTTACCAACAAAATTGATATTAGGAAGTGGCCAGCCCAATCTTTAGACTTCAATACGATTGAGAATTTGTGGAGTGACATCAAAATGTGTTTTTTTATGCAAAACCTAACAATGCAAATGAACTGTGGAATGTAATACTGTCTGCTTGGGCTGGAAGACCTGTTTTCAGATGTCCATGCCACAAAGATGTAAAGCACTTCTCAGAACTAAAGGTTACACAACTAAATATTAGCTCAGTGATATACAGAAAAGCTAAATCTGGGAACAGATTTCAGTTTATACTGTAAATATTCCAGTTTGATAATGAAGATGCACACACTGCTATTTTTTTGAACAGCCTATTATTACATTTTTATCATTTTCAAATTATAATTTGATATTTCGATCATGTTTTTATTTGCATGTGAATGTGCAGAGCTCCCAGTGCCTTTGTGTATATGGAAATAAATGCGATTATTGGGTTTTTTCTCATTTGTTTGAAACACACTGCTATTATTTTGTATATAGTGTGGTCGTCAACCACTTAAGTACCACAGATGTTACTTTTGATAATCATTATATTAAACAAAGGGCCCCTATAGTTTTTATGAATGCTTAAAATTTTCCAGATTTTCTATGGTCCATGGGATCCACTTATTCCAGACTGTGTATTTTTCAGACACTATGCTACTCGCCAACAATGCGCAATGAGCACCCACGTTATCTTCTTGACTGATTCTTAATGAAAGAGTGTGCACAGGGGTGCCATCAGGACAGAACTGGCAGTGGCCCCAATCAAAAAGGGGCCCACTGATATAATGCAAGATAAAAAACTGAAAAAGGGCCCGGGGGGCCCCAAGAGCTTCAGTTTTTATGGGCCCCCTGAAATCACTGTTTGGAAAGCCTCGGTGTGCACATTATTACTCATAATTTAAAGCTCTACCCCCATCTGCTTCTTGGGGACTACCTAATGGAAATGCTTCTGGCAGACATTACCACTGGCGACAGATTTCAAAACATTTTTAATATGGGGTACTGGTAAGAGAGATGCATTTTTAACATAGAAATACATTACTGTCTGTAATAATTCAGCAGTTATCTGCCAGCTTTCACTGATCCTGTGCCCCTTCACTTACTGTGCCAACTATGGGGGCTTTTGTACAAGCACAATAGATAGGGTAAGGCAAACATGATGGCGTTTTTTGGGCTTTCAAGCCCCTCTTCCCTTTTTAACACTAAAAGTTTTTAATTTGTTTAAATGTTTTTCGATCGATAAAACACAGATATGCTAAAGTAATAAACAATACGCCATCCATCACCCTGAAGGGTTTGCTGCTTGTGACTAATCCAGTGGTAGAAAGCCAAGAGAATGTGGGCATAAATTCACGCCTACTACAGTACAGCGGACAACTACTGGAAAGATGAGAACTTCACGCCCAAAATTTTAAATTTTAAATGACTGGCCCCTGTGGGAAAAGGGTAATTAAAAAAAATAAAAGGCTTTCCTTCCAGATGAGTATGAACAGTGAAGGAAATATTAGGCAGCATTGATGTATTTGGTGTTTTAAGCACCTTTTATACCTTTACATTCCTGGTCTAAAGATAGTATTGTTTAAAGGGGTTGTATCATTTCATTAAATGGCCTTCAGAATAAGGGGACTGTGAAAAAAAAGGGAAACTTTGCTGTCCCCCTTACCCTTCATTTTCCCTTGTAAACACTTTTTCCCCCAGGGGCCAGTTGGTTTTTCCACCCCTTTCTTTTCAGGCTCCCCGGCTCTATTTAATTTAAAATTCTTCTGGCCCCCCCCCCCATTCCTGCCTTCTAAATTTCAAAATGGGGGGCCCCGGGCCAAAAAATTTCACCCCTATACGCTAGCAGCCCCTTGAAAACTGAAGCTGCTTTAAAAAATCAAAAACTGCAGAGTTGTCCCTTTGGTGTAAACATAGAAGGGAGACGGATCTGTGCTCTGGAGGATTTTCATAAAGACTGGATTCAACTGAAACCCAAACCTCCAGCTGTAAAGAGGAGAAGGGGTTCAGTGTTTTGGGAAGTTCAAAAGAAAAACTGTCTAGATTTAATTGCGGGCCCTGTGGAAAGAAAACAGCTCTTCAAAATAAAAAGATAGGGAGAGGACAGAAACATGTGGACTCGGGGGAGGGGTGGGACCACTGACTGGGGAAACCCCGAGCATAAACATTTAAAGGGGGGGGTTTGATGCCCCCCCCTTCCCGTTAAGAAACCCCCAAGTTGGGGGGGAAGAAACGCCCCGGGTTTTTAAAAGGAACTGAGGAATCAAGCTTAAAGAAAAAAAGCCGAACTAATGGCGAAAACGTCCCCTTTAATAATTTTAAGGGAAAACCCAATTGATTATACTTACAAGAACATGTCATCCACACACAATGAATATGACCATTTTTTTAAGTTCATGCTCGTCTATAAAGTTTATGATGTGCATATTGCATGGAAAATAATATTTTACAAATGGATTTAAGATCCCAAGGTTACCATTCAATCAACAAGCCTAAAACAAAAGGGTTACTACTAGAGATGGGCGAATTTTCCCCAAATTCCCGGGTTTGTTTCACTTCGCCGAAATTCTTGGCAAAAAAAAACCCTTTGTTCTGGGAAATTTCTTCGGGACGAATCACGTTAAAAAACGGTATTTCCAGGCTGCCCCAGACCGCGGGGGCGTAGAACTTTTTGCCATGCTTAAATATGCAGAGGGAGCTTTGGGTTTTTTTTTCAAAATATGTTGTGTTTTTAGTATGAAAACCATAAAAGACCCGCCCCGTCTTAATCGCTTCACTCTAAAATTTCCCCGGGCAATTAAGAAAGGGGAAAACTGACCAAAAAAATGAAGGGGGGAAAGTAGCCCGATAAAGTCCCTGGCCGGGACACTGGGGAAAAAAAAAAGCTTAGGGCTCAGGGGGGCAACATCAGTGAAAGAGTGTGGGGGGGTGACGGCCGGGAGCCCCAGCAGCAAGGGTAAGGGAGTGGGGAAAAATGACATTTGGAGGGGGCCCAAAAACAGGAAATAGGGCCCCCACAGTGGGACAATGACACAGTTGGAGGTTGGGCGGGGATAACAGCGCAGCATGAGGCAGACATGGCAAATGACGAGTGAAAAGGTCACAGCAGCAAACCAAGCAAACAGCAAAGGTCAGCAGTGGCACAAAAACACAGTGTGTAGGTTTACGGCCCTCAGCCACCGCAGCAGCATGGGGGTTTAGACAGTTTGGGACAAAGACACGTGTGTAGGTTTACGGCACACAGCATGAGGGAAACATGGAAAAATGACACAGTGTGTAGGTCCCGGCATCAGGGGCCCAAAAGCAGCATGAGGGCAACAGTGGCACAATGGGCACAAATGTGTAGGTCACCCGGGACAAGCAGCATGAAGGGAAAACAGTGGCACAAAGACACAAATTTGTAGGTCCCCGGATCAGCCCCCAGCAGCACATAGGTCCCGGCAGTGGCACAATGACATTTTGTAGGTCACGGCAGGGAAGCCCCAAACGCAGCATGAGGGGCAGACAGTGGCCCCAATGACACGTGGAGGGGCCCCGGCAGCAGCCCCAGCAGCAGCAGAGGGCAGACA
>JAODAL010086327.1:0-10286 GCA_025379985.1 Phyllomedusa bahiana
TCAGTGGGGCAAAAAGACCAGATGACTGGGCTCAGTGCAGTTCCTTTATATTAATTCATTGCAATCTCAATACATCAGGGGTGGACACAAATGGCAAAGGACACCCATGCTCCTTAGTAGCTTGTCATAGAGCAGCCCCACCATGTATCTCTAACAAATCAAGCTTGGAAATGCACTAAGTCCATGGCTTACATGCAATCTAACCAGCAGTAGGAAGCTAATTTTAGGGTAGAAGTTAATACCTTTACCCACTAAGCCCCTGTACAGCTATACAGTTCACACATGAGGCAAGTTTGTCTCTGTAACACATAGATTTAAGTTTTCAAGTGACACTCCACTTGTAAATGTGTACATTGTGCTCCGAAGTATAGACATTTTTATCCAGACTGACATGTCTATAAAGACCAGAAAGTAACAAATATGGTCATTTATGATGTCACAATCTTGATCTTCAGGTCTCCTTTTCAACTTATAAGCATGTGCTATTAAAGCAGCTTGTTCCCTGGGCCCTGCACCCACTCTCCTCTCAGATCTGGTTTTACAGTGTGGGTTCCTCCCTATTGTCACACCCTCTGATATTGAATGTGTGCAGGGCTGCTATAGGTAATATTTTATGGCTTCATACATCCAAAGTATCTGCCCCACCCATTTCCAGTTCCACCAGATCAACAAGACCCATTTCAGTTTTGATCAGGAGTACTGCCAATACTGCCCTTAAGGTACCCCTGCTTTCATGCATCAAGACTAGTGTTGAGCGATTATTATCGACAAAGTTGAAATCGGTATGGTTTTCATGTTAATCGGATTTTTTCGATCACCGATAATTTAGTTAAAAATCTGCGCATAATCTATTAATATCGCGCCATTTTCAGCGCTTCCTGTCATTTTGGCAGCCAAGCAATCAGCTTACAGAATAAAAGCGGGGTGAGGGGGGTGTGGACGTCATGCGGGGATTGAAAGTTGGTTTGGGCTAAAAAATCACATGACCTTTTTTTTAAACATTAACACCCTTTCTTTTCACCTCATGGTGTCTTGATCAAAAGAGCAGGACGTGTGCTGGGCCCCTATTTTTTTTTCAAATAGCCACTTTTGACGACAATTCTGATAGAAACTTTTTCTAGCAACGGGGTTTCTTTGTCTTTGCTCAAAAAACCAATTTCTCACCCGTGTAACTTCTGAATAGTTTTTTTGGGCTCTTTTAATCTCAGTTTGGCGCAGAAGCGCATTTTGATGATATTTGTTGAAAACTATAAATTCCTAGTCCTACGGGCATTTGTAAATCCCTGGGATAAGGAAAACACTGTTGATTTTGTTTACGTTTTTTCCCCAGCCCGCTTTTCACAGGATTGCAAAACCATTTCTTTCATTCCTAGTTGGCTGTGGAAATTTAGGGATTTAAGAAACTGTGATTTGCCGTTTTTAATAAAGTTTTTTTCCCAAACTTTCATACCTTCTAAAATTTTTTATCTTTCGAACAGGGGGGAAATGCGGGTGGTAAGCGAGCAAAGAGGGGGAGGACATGGAGGTAAAAGGTACGAAAAGGTCCCCTTTTTCCAATGCTGCACAAAAGAAGCCAGTGGATCGTGGTTGCGGGACCGTCACCTTCATCCTGGGTCGGGGCCCTGTGAATCTCAAAACAAAAACCGTCGCATTGTTTTTCAGTGGTTAAGCAACCTGATCCAGATCTTACCCTCCTCGTCCTCCCAGTCAGGCCAAAAATTTTCTCTCAGCACATCAGACCCCGTCCAACATGAAGCAAAGGCAGCCCAAATGTAAACTTTACCCCCCATGGGATAACCCCCTTTCTAAAAGACCTTTTATGAAAAAATGCGTTGGGTCAGAAGGGCATGTTTAAAAATCAAGAGGCCAAAGAGGAGATTTTATTTCTCTGACGCCCGTTACTGATGCCTCAGAGGAGCAGAAGGAAGCCGGGCAATCGGCAAAAATCCTGGGGGGTCGGCAAAAGCCCCTTTCAGGCCTCTTGCTTGTACCCCAGCTCCTGGGTGCAGAAATTTTCCGGGGGGGGGGGGGGGGGGGGGGACCAAGTCACCTGTGTTTTTGATGATGATGAACAATGCGGGTCCCCTTTGGGCTTTTCAGCGAATTTTTTCCCAGCCTTCATCACTGGACGGGGGGGAAGACGATGGGGTAGGTTTGTACGGGTCCCGCCTCAAAAAGGGAGAGGCAGTCCAGAAGTCCCTGATATATTCCGCCCGCCACCGGGAAACGGAAACCCCCCTCCTCGTTATCGCCGTCAAAAAGTTCCAGGACCTCCAAGCCTGGGCCTTCTTTAGCAAGCCTCTGATTTTACCAGCGATGTCAATGCCCCCTTTTTGCCGTAGAGGCAAAATCTTAGTGTTTAAACCAACCCCCAACGTGTCTAGTCACATCAGCAATCTTAGTTGAAATGGAGGGAAAAACTTGGCCAAAAAGGCCACACCGATGCCGGGCTTTTCCAAACCCCTTTACAAAAATTGTCTCCGCCTCCTCCTTCCCCTTTTCCCCCACCAAGCATTCCTCAGCTTCCCCTTTTCCCATCGGGGTTAAAGATCGGGGTGGGGCCTCCGCTTCAGCCTCCCCCGGTTTGCCCGAGTGGCCCCCAGCCCCCACCAGGGGGCCAAAACTTTCCCCCTCCTTCCCCAGTTTGCGACCTGCACCCGGGGGCCCTACAGCATCCCCGTCCCATCAGCCGCCCTTTTGTTTCCCCGGTTTGGGGCAGAAAGAAAAAACTTTAACCCAAAAACCAAACCCAAAGCCAAAAGGGCCTTTAAGGGCGGGCATTGCCAGGCTTTTGGCCTTGGAAATGGTTTTCCCGTTTTTGTTTTGGTGGACACAAATGGGTTCCGCCACAAACATGGCCCCTTTCCCGTCCCCAAAAACCGATGCCAAGCAAGGATTTTTTTTAAAAAAGCCCTTCCCCGCCCTGGCCTTTCCAAAATGCATCTAAAAATTTTAAATGCGTTTTTTTATCTGTGTCCCGGAAAAGTCCATCTGACCACCGACACATGGAACTAGTAAACTCCCGGCAAGGCCGTATATCTCTGTGACGCTCACTGGGGAGTGGGGGGATGGGCCTGGGGGTGGGCGGGGGGTTCAAAGGTCGGCGCACGCCCCTTCAAAACCGCAAAGGGGTGGTGCAAAGGGGTTTTTCCCCCAGGTTCCCCTGGTGGCATCCGGGCCCAGAGGGAAAAACCCGGCCGTGTTGTAATTAATCTGTCTTGGGGAAACCCTCCCCCCAGGTCAGGAGCTGTGGACGGCTCTCCCCAACGGGGACCAAAAAAATGGCTGTGTGGCCCGAACCCTTTTGCCGGGGAAAGGGGGTGTGCGATAACGGTCGAAAACTGCTGGCCCCGCTTAAGAAACGGTTGGTGGAGCCATCTCCCTTTCTTTGGGACATGTCATGAACCCTTGGGTTTTCCCGAAATTTTAAAAACGCTACCCGGGGGTTTGGACTGCCTGCGAGGAAAGGGTCGGGTTGAGTTCGCATTCCGCCCATTTTGCCCCCTGCTTCGTCCCGCCTGGCTGCGTTGCAGCGTCAGCTTTTGGCCCCCCCCCCCTGTAACCGTCTAATTGTTGAACCCCTTTGGGAACACGTTGGGAAATTTCCCCCTAACATGCTCCGCGATTTTGGCAGCAGCCCCAAAGAAATTTCGCAGTATGAAGTGGGAAAAATGGCCCGATAAGGGGAAAAGGGGGGTTGGGGCCACCGAGGTGGAGGGAGGGTTTAAAGAGTCTGCACATCCTTGCCAGGTTTTGGGAAAAGCCCCCAAAATGGTCCCGTGAGGACAATGCCCTTTTTCAGCGGGAATTGTGGTGATCTTAGTTTTTGGAAAGAAACGTTGACACTCTGAAAAAATCAAAATCCGCCAGCGACAAAAGGAGGAGAGGAAAAAGATGCGGCAGGAGCCTTTCTCTCGTGAATCCACAAAGGCCCCACAGTTTCACAATTTTTTTTCGGTCTTTATTAAAAGTTTGGGTTTGGGGTCCAAAGGGGTAGTGGCAAGGGGCCCCATTTAGTTCTCCCCCGGTGGCTTTATCTGATGCAAATCAGGGGCTGTGTTGAAGCTGGGGGGAGAAAGGGAGGGGGGAGGAGGGATTCCTGGGGCACCCACCCTTACCGACGTCAAAGCCTTGGGAAAAAGGGTTTTGGAGGGGATTTTAGGCGGAGGGAGGGAAAATGAGGAAGATCAGTTTGGTGTGCCCCTCGGGCCCAGAGGTTGGGAAATTTAAGGTCCATCTTCAATGAGTGTTGGAAAGCTTTCCCCCTTTTTTTTCCCAAAATTTATCCTCACAAATTTAAAGGGCCCCTTTTAAATGAAAAGCAGTTTTGGGTGGCCCCCCTCCCGGATCCCGGTACAAAAAAAACTTAGCAAATTTTTCCCTTTCCCCCCACCCAATTTGAGAGTAAAATGCAGGAAATGGAGACCCTTTCTGATTGATCAATGGGGACATCTTTTTTCGTCTGCTTACGTTCTTCAAAAAGTTCAAGGTTTTAACAAAAGTTTAGCGGGGTGCAGCAGAGGGGGTGCAAGTAGCCGTTTGCGGCACCAAGGCCCGGCCCCAAAAATTTAAAACCCCGGGAAACCTAATGGGTGAACCCCTGGTAATTTTTTTTTTACCCCCTCACCCAAAGAAAGTAATGCAGGGGGGAAACATCCAACACACAGAGACCAGCTTAAGAAACATGGGGGCACCGGGCTTTTTCGCGTTTAACCCAAAAGGGGGTTTTTGTAAAGTGTTCCGGGAACCCCAAATTTAAATTTGGGTATCCAAAATTTGGGCCCAAAAGGCCGAGCTCGGGTTTCCCCCCGCCCATAGAGGTTTTTTCCTGCCCAGCAGCCAGCGTCATATCTGAGCGGGCCTTAAACACAGCTGGAGGAAAAATTAAATTTTTAAAAAAAACGCATTTAAGGGTGAATCAAAGGTTGGTTTTCGATTTATGGTTTTGGCCCCAATTGCGAGGTCACCCATTTGTTTCCGGTTATTCACATTCTTCTTTTAAACAGAAATGTTCCATCTTTAAAACTTTTTTTTTTTTAAAAGTCATTTCTTACTTCAATTTTTATTTCCCGTTTCCCCCAAAGGGTTATTTTGCTTGTTTTGCTGTGAGGGGGGATGTTTTAAAAGGGGAAAACCCAAAGGTTTTTATGGGCAAAAACCTTTCCATTTATTCACTTCATCTTTTGAATTTTTGCAATTTTCAATGGGTTTTTGGGGGGGCGGGTTTCTGTGAGAATTTCCCGCTATAATCATTGGGCTTTGGACAGAAAAAGTGGCCTTTTTTAAGGGGGGCATTTTCCCTCCAATTTTTAAAAAGTGGGCCTTTGGGGAAGTCATTTTTTTTTAATTTTTTGGGGTTCCCTGGGGTGTGAAGATACAGCTTAATCATGGTCCTTTGGAAAAAGAAATGTGGGTTTTTTTGGGGGCCCTTTCCCTTCCCCAAATTTTTTTAAAGGGCTGGAAGTCATTTTTTTTTAATTTTTTGGGTTTATGCTGCTTTGAAATGCGCAATAAAAAGGTCCTTTTTTAAAAAAATTTTTTTTTCTAAAAAGAAAATTTGTTCTTCACAATTTTTCAAAAAATGGCTAAGGGTTTTGTTTTGGGAAATTTTTGGGGGGATTTTCTTGAAATTTCAGCTATTTTCTACAGGGCCCATTTTAAAAAAAAAATTTTTTCTAAAAAGAAAATTTGTTCTTACAAATTGGGCAAAAGTGGCTAAGGTTCATGTTTTGAATTTTTGGGGGCCCCTTTTGTGTGAAATGCAGTAGGGCTTTCAGGTCCTATTCTAAAAAAATGTGGTTTTTCAGACTTTTTTTTTTTCTTAAAATTTTCAAAAAATGGCTTTAAGGGGTTTGGGGCTGTCAAAAAAAGGAAAAAGGTAGGGCCCCTGTTTAAAGGGCACTTTTTGCAAAATGACTTGTTTTTTTAAAAATCTTTTTAAAATAGCTAAACAATTCCTGTAGTGAGAAACCATTTTAAAATTTTAAAGAAAAAAAAAAGAAAAAAAAAAGTGGTTTGGGGTTTTCCCTCCTATTTTTAAAAAATTTTGTTTTTAGAATTTTTAAATTTAAAAATAAAAAAATTGAATGAACCCAAAAAAGTGATACAAATATTCCCCTTTGAATTGTAAAAGGGGGTGGACAGGAAAGGGGGGGGGGGAACAGAAAATGGTTACCCAGGACAGGTAAAAGTCAATGTCCCGTTCAATAAAAAAGGTGGTTTTTAAAGGGCTCCTTTTTTCCCGCAAATTTTTTAAAAATTTTGAGTTTAGGGCAGGTTTAATGGTTTTTATACGGTCCAGTCAGGTATAGTCAATGTTTCCGTTCAACTAAAAATTTGGGGGTTCAATGATCCTTTTTCCGGAAAATTTTTAATCTGTGGGGTCAACAGGTTTTGGGGTCATGCCCGCGGCCCGGGGCAGGTATAGTTTAATGTCCAATTAAAAAATTTAAAATTGGGGGTTGAAAGACTCCTTTTCCGGCATTTTTAAATCTGTGGGGTCACGGTTTGGGGCTCACTGTGGCCCCGGGCAAAGTATAGTTCCCAAAGGGCCCGTTTTTAATAAAATGGGGGGTTTTAAACTACGGTTTTTCCCGGGACCTTTTTTTTTTTGGGGTCATGCGGTTTGGGGCTCATGCTGTGGCCCAGGGGCAGGGGTAGTCTTGTCCGTTCAAATAAATTTGGGGGGTTGAAAGACTCCTTTTTTCCGGCACTTTTTAATGTGGGGGGGCATGAAGGTTTTGGGGGTCAAGGTGTGGCCCAGGAAGGGGAAAAGTTTATGTCCATTTAAAATAAAAATTTGGTTTTGGGTTCCCCAAAACTCCCTTTTTCCCCGCAATTTTTTTTCTATGGGTTGACAGGTTTAATTTTTCATACGCGGGGACAGGGGCAATATAGTTAATTTTTCCAAATGAAATAAAAAAAGGTGGTTAAAATACTCTATTTCCGGCACATTTTAAATCTGGGGGTCATGCAGGTTTGCGGCTCATACTGTTGCCCAGGACAAGTATAGTCAATGTATAGTTCAACTAAAATGGTGGTTGAAAGACTCCTTTTTCCGACACTTTTTAAATCTGGGGGTCATGCAGGTTTGCGGCTCATACTGTTGCCCAGGACAAGTATAGTCAATGTATAGTTCAACTAAAATGGTGGTTGAAAGACTCCTTTTTCCGACACTTTTTAATCTGGGGTCATGGAGGATTGGGGCTCATGCTGTGGCCCAAGACAGGTATAGTCAATGTCCAGTTAAACTAAAATGGTGGTTTGAAAGACTCCTTTTTTCGGCACTTTTATAATCTGTGGGTCATGCAGGTTTGGGGCTCATGCTGTGGCCCAGGACAGGGATAGTCTATGTCCAGTGAAACTAAAATGGTGGTTGAAAGACTCCTTTTTCTGCACTTTTTAAATGTGGGTCAGACAGGTTATGGGTCAATGCTGGTAAAGGACAGATATAATTAATGTCCAGTTAACTAAAATGGTGGTTAAAAGACTCCTTTTTCTGGCACTTTTAAATTCTCTGGGTCATGCAGGTTTGGGGGGTCATGCTGGGGGCCCAGGACAGGTATAGTCAATGTCCAGTTCAACAAAATGGGGGTTAAAACTTTCCCTTTTTCGGACTTTTTAAATTGGGGGGCAGGGTTTGGGGGCATTGGGGAGGGCAGATAGTTATGTCCGGAAACTAAAAGGTGGGTTTAAAAACCCTTTTTTGCACTTTTTTAAAACTGGGGTCATGGGGAGGTTTGGGGGTCATCTGTGGGCCCAGGAAAGTATAGTCAATGTAGTTCAAAATAAAATGGGGGTTAAAGACTCCTTTTTCCGGGAAAATTTTAATTGGGTGTCAGCAGGTTTGGCAAACTTGCCCAAAAAGGACAGTTTTTAGTTAATTAGTAAAAAAAAATGGTGGTTAAAAACTCCTTTTTTCCCGGCACTTTTTTTAAACTGGGGTCATGAGGGTTTTGGGGTTCCGTTTTTCCCCGGGCAAAATATAGTAATGTTTAATTAACTAAAATGGTGGTTGAAAGACCCTTTTTTCGGCACTTTTTTTTCTGGGTCAGAGGTTTGGGGGGGTCATGCTGTGGCCCCGACAGGATTGTCAAAGTCCATTAAATAAAATTGGGGGTTTAAAGACCCTTTTTTCGGGAATTTTTAAAAATTGGGGCAGCAGGTTTGGGGCCCCTGCGGAAAAGGGCAGGGGTAATTATTCCAGTAAAATAAAATGGTGGTTAAAACTCCTTTTTTTCCGGGGACTTTTTTAAACTGGGGGCAGCAGGTTTTGGTTTAGCGGGAAAAGGGCAGTAATTAATGTCCATTAACTAAAAGGGGGTTTTAAAAAAACTCCTTTTCCGCACTTTTTAAATCTGGGGGTCAGCGGATGGGGCCATGCGTGGCCCGGAAGGAATATTTTTGTCCATTCAACAAAAAGGGGGTTAAAAGACTCCTTTTTCCCCGGGAATTTTTAATTGGGGGGTCATGCTGGTTTGGGGGGTCACTGTGGCCCAGGGCGGGGTGTCATGTCCAGTGAAACTAAAATGGTGTTAAAAGACTCCTTTTTCCGCACTTTTTAATCTGTGGGTAGCAGGGGTTTGGTCATCTGTGGCCCCGAAAAGGTATAGCAATGTCCCTTTTACTAAAAAGGTGGGGGAAAAACTCCTTTTTTCCGGACTTTTTTAAATTTTGGGGGGCCAGGTTTTGGGGGCATGCTGGGGAGGACGATATTATTTTCAGTGAACTAAAATGGGGTTAAAAACTTTTTCCGCCTTTTTAACTGGGGGGCATGGAGGTTTGGGGCTCCTGTTTGGGCCCCGGACATTAGTCAATGTCCAGTTCAACAAAATGGTGGTTAAAGACTCCTTTTTCCCCCAAATTTTTAAAACTGGGGTCAGCAGGTTTTGGCTCTGCTAAAGGACAAATATAGTCAAAGCCGTTTTAAATAAAATGGTGGTTAAAGATCCCCCTTTTTTTTTGGGGCCTTTTTAAAACTGGGGGCATGCAGGTTTGGGCCAACTGTGGCCCCGGGCAATATAGTCCCCTGTTAAAATTTAACTAAAAAGGTGGTTAAAGACTCCTTTTTCCGAATTTTTTAAAACTGGGGGGCAGCGGTTTTGGGGGGGCATACTGGGAGGAAGAAAATTTTTGTTTTCCTAAAATGGGGGTTAAAAAATCCTTTTTTTTCCCAATTTTTAAAACTGGGGGAAAGGAGGTTTTGGGTCAACTGGGCCCCAAAAACAGGGATTTGCAATGTGTTAAAAAAATGGTGGTTTAAAGACTCCTTTTTTGCACTTTTAATCTGGGTCATGAATTTTTGGGGGGCATGCTGGGCCCAGGACAGGGATGTCATGTCCCGTTTAAAAAAAATGGTGGTTGAAAGACTCCTTTTTTTGGGCCTTTTTTAAAAAGTGGGTCAGCAGGGGGTTTGGGGTATGCGTAAAAGGGCGATTTAAATTAAATTTCCCTGAAATAAAAAAGGTGGTTAAAAGATCCTTTTTCCGGCATTTTAAACCGTGGGTCAGAGGTTTTTGGGGGCTCTTGGAGGAAGGTATTAAGCCTTCAACAAAAATTGGTTTTAAAAATTTCCTTTTTTTCCGGGGACTTTTTAAAACTGGGGTCATGCAGGTATGGGGGGTCATGTGTGGCCCCAGGACAGGATTAATGTCCAGTTCAACAAAATGGTGGGTTTAAAGACTCCCTTTTTTTGGCTTTTTAAAACTGGGGGGGCATGCGGGTTTGGGGTCTCTGGGCCCCGGCGGGGTATCTATTCCAGTTAAAATAAAATGGGGGGTTAAAGACTCCTTTTTGCACTTTTTAAAACTGTGGGTCAGCGGTTTGGGGGCATTGTGGGCCCCGGAAGTAATCAAAGTCCATTCAAAAAAAATGGTGGTTTAAAGACTCCTTTTTTGGGACTTTTTAAAACTGGGGGTCATGAGGTTTGGGGCTCATGTGGGCCCAGGACAGGGGTAGTCTATGTCCCGTTAACTAAATGGGGGTTTTTAAAGACTCCCTTTTTCCCCGCACTTTTTTAAACTGGGGTCATGAGGTTTGGGGGGCATCTGTGGGCCCCGGACGTAAGTCAATGTCCTTCAACTAAAAGGTGGTTCAAAGACTCCTTTTTCCGGAACTTTTTTTTCTGGGTGGGCAAAAGGGTTTAAAAGGGCATACTGCGATAAAGGAAAAATAAATTGTCCAGTAAATAAAATGGTGGTTTTAAACTCCCTTTTTTCCGGGAATTTTAAATCTGGGGGCATGCAGGTTTGCGGCTCATACTTTTTCCCCGGGCAAAAAGTAAATTT
>JAODAL010086328.1:0-10286 GCA_025379985.1 Phyllomedusa bahiana
TGGCCCGAGCCCTGGAGCATCCATCATGGCCCGAGCCCCGCCGGCAAACATTTATTTTAGCTGAATAATTCAGGGCACTCTTGAAATATGTGATCGTAGAATCTGCTTGGAGTTTGAGAGCTGCACTGGTGAGATGAACGCTGGTGGGACGAGTTGTCCGATATGTTCTCCTCACGTCCTCTGCTCCAGTCTCGAAATTAGAAGTTTTTGTAAGAACATTGCTCTGCACCTCCATCGTCAGTGACCGGCAGTGTCCATGTTGTATCTGCACCCCCATCATCAGTGACTGGCAGTGTCCATGTTGTATCTTCACCCCCATCATCAGTGACCGGCAGTGTCCACGTTGTATCTTCACCTCCATCATCAGTGACCGGCAATGTCCACGTTGTATCTTCACCTCCATCGTCAGTGACCGGCAGTGTCCATGTTGTATCTTCACCCTCATCATCAGTGACCGGTAGTGTCCATGTTGTATCTTCACCTCCATCATCAGTGACCGGCAGAGTCCACGTTGTATTCGCACCCCCCATCATCAGTGACCGGCAGTGTCCATGTTGTATCTTCACCCCCATCATCAGTGACCGGCAGTGTCCATGTTGTATCTTCACCTCCATCATCAGTGACCGGGAGTGTCCATGTTGTATCTTCACCTCGTTCATCAGTGTCAGGCAGAGTCCACGTTGTATTCGCACCCCCCATCATCAGTGACCGGTAGTGTCCACCTTGTATCTGCACCCCCATCATCAGTGACCGGCAGTGTCCATGTTGTATCTTCACCTCCATCATCAGTGACCGGCAGTGTCCATGTTGTATCTGCACCTCCATCGTCAGTGACCGGCAGTGTCCACGTTGTATCTTCACCCCCATCATCAGTGACCGGCAGTGTCCACGTTGTATCTGTATCTCTGTGTTAGGGCGGTATTCCTCATTCTCTATATGGGGGCAGTATCCTGTCACTGGCTGTATTCCTCATTCTCTGTATGGGGGCAGTATCGTGTCACTGGCGGTATTCCTCATTCTCTATATGGGGTCAGTATCCTGTCACTGGCGGTATTCCTCATTATCTGTCTGGAGGCAGTATCCTGTCACTGGCGGTATTCCTCATTCTCTGTATGGAGGCAGTATCCTGTCACTGGCGGTATTCCTCATTCTCTGTATGGGGGCAGTATCCTGTCACTGGCGGTATTCCTCATTCTCTGTATGGGGGCAGTATCCTGTCACTGGCGGTATTCCCCATTCTCTATATGGGGGCAGTATCCTGTCACTGGCGGTATTCCTCATTCTCTGTATGGGGGCTGTATCCAGTCACTGGAGGTATTCCTCATTCTCTGTATGGGGGCAGTATCCTGTCGCTGGCGGTATTCCTCATTCTCTGTATGGGGGCAGTATCCTGTCACTGGTGGTATTCCTCATTCTCTGTATGGCGGCAGTATCCTGTCACTGGCGGTATTCCTCATTCTCTGTATGGCGGCAGTATCCTGTCGCTGGCGGTATTCCTCATTCTCTGTATGGGGGAAGTATCCTGTCACTGCGGTAATTCCTCATTCTCTGTATGGGCGGCAGTATCCTGTCCACTGGCGTATTCCCTCTTCTCTGTATGGAGGCGTATCCTGTCGCTGGCGTATTCCTCATTCTCTGTATGGCGGTCGTATCCTGTCACGGGGGGTATTCCTCATTCTCTGTATGGGGGTAGTATCCTGTCACTGGCGGTATTCCTCATTCTCTGTATGGCGGCAGTATCCTGTCACTGGCGGTATTCCTCATTCTCTGTATGGGGGAAGTAACCAGTCACTGGCGGTATTCCTCATTCTCTGTATGGCGGAAGTGTCCTGTCACTGGCGGTATTCCTCATTCCCTGTATGGGGGCAGTATCCTGTCACTGGCGGTATTCCTCATTCTCTGTATGGGGGCAGTATCCTGTCACTGGCGGTATTTCACATTCTCTGTATGGGGGCAGTATCCTGTCACTGGTGGTATTCCTCATTCTCTGTATAGGGGCAGTATCCTGTCACTGGCGGTATTCCTCATTCTCTGTATGGGGGCAGTATCCTGTCACTGGCGGTATTCCTCATTCTCTGTATGGGGGCAGTATCCTGTCACTGGCGGTATTCCTCATTCTCTGTATGGGGGCAGTATACATTCACTGGCGGTATTTCCCCATTCTCTTATGGGGCAGTATCCTGTCACTGGCGGTATTCCTCATTCTCTTATGGGGGGAGTATCCTGTCATGGGGGTATCCCCATTCTCTTATGGGGCAGTATCCTGTCACTGGCGGTATTCCTCATTCTCTGTATGGGGGCTGTATCCTGTCACTGGCGGTTTTTCCTCATTCTCTGTATGGGGCATATCCTGTCACTGGCGGTATTCCCCATTCCCCTTATGGGGCAGTATCCTGTCACTGGCGGTATCCTCATTCTCTTATGGGGCAGTATCCTGTCACTGGCGGTATTCCCCATTCTCTTATGGGGCAGTATCCTGTCCTGGCGGTATTCCTCATTCTCTGTATGGGGGCGTATCCTGTCACTGGCGGTATTCTCATTCTCTGTATGGGGGCAGTATCCCTGTCACTTGGGGGGTATTCCTCATTCCTGTATGGGGGCAGTATCCTGTCACTGGCGGTATTCCTCATTCTCTATATGGGGGCTGTATCCTGTCACTGGCGGTATTCCTCATTCTCTGTATGGGGGTAGTATCCTGTCACTGGCGGTATTCCTCATTCTCTGTATGGGGGCAGTATCCTGTCACTGGCGGTATTCCTCATTCTCTGTATGGGGGCAGTATCCTGTCACTGGCGGTATTCCTCATTCTCTGTATGGGGGCAGTATCCTGTCACTGGCGGTATTCCTCATTCTCTGTATAGGGGCAGTATCCTGTCACTGGCGGTATTCCTCATTCTCTGTATGGGGGAAGTATCCTGTCACTGGCGGTATTCCTCATTCTCTGTATGGGGGCAGTATCCTGTCACTGGCGGTATTCCTCATTCTCTGTATGGGGGCAGTATCCTGTCACTGGCGGTATTCCTCATTCTCTGTATGGCGGTAGTATCGTGTCACTGGCGGTATTCCTTATTCTCTGAATGGAGGCAGTATCCTGTCACTGGCGGTATTCCTCATTCTCTCTATGGGGGCAGTATCGTGTCACTGGCGGTATTCCTCATTCTCTGTATGGGGGCAGTCTCCTGTCACTGGCGGGAGTCCTCCTTCTCTGTATTTGGGGCAGTATCCGTCACTGGCGGTATTCCTCATTCTCTATATGTGGGCAGTATCCTGTCACTGGCGGTATTCCTCATTCTGTATGGAGGCAGTATCCTGTCACTGGCGGTATTACTCATTCTCTTTATGGGGGCTGTATCCTGTCACTGGCGGTATTCCCCCATTCTCTATATGGGGGCAGTATCCTGTCACTGGGTATTCCCCCATTCTCTGTATGGGGGCGTATCCTGTCACTGGCGGTATTCCTAATCCTGTATGGGGGCTGTATCCTGTCACGGGCGGTTTTCCTCATTCTCGAAAGGGGGCATATCCTGTCACTGGGGGTTTTCCCATTCCTGTATGGGGCAGTATCCTGTCACGGGCGGTTTTTCCTCATCTCTGTAGGGGGGGCAATCCGTCCTGGCGGTATTCCCTTCTCTGTATGGGGGAGTACCCTTTCCCGCTGGGGTATTCCCATTCTCGTATAGGGGCATATCCTTCACGCGGATTCCCATTCTCTTAGGGGGTAGTATTGTCACTGGCGTATTTTCTTTCTCTGTAGGGGGCATACCGTCACGGCGGTTTTTCCCATTCTGATGGGGCAGTATCCGCACTGGCGGTTTTTCCTCATTCTCTTAGGGGGGGCGTATCCTGTCACTGGGGGAAAACCTCTTTCCCCGGTATGGGGGAGAAACCTGTCACTGCGGTTTTCCCCTCTTTCCCTCTGTAGGGCGTATTAGAGGGGGCTTTGTTATACTTGAGTCACACCCCCCACAAATTCCCAACAGGAATGTACTGGACTCACTCCACTTTTGCCCATACCACCAGTGTGGGGAGAGCAGCTCCTATAACACCACAGTAATGCTCACTTTGAAGACTATACAAAAATTACTGGTGATGTGGACAATACCCCCCCAGATAAGGGGGTCAAGGACTCATCCTAACCATTCCATTTGTCCTGCAGTCCTCAGTACAAGGGCACTCCTACTACCTACATAAGTGCCCACATTGAATACTGTACAAATATGTACGTATGAGTGGACAGTACCCCCTCACCCACTGGCCCTGCACTTCCCTTGTAAAAAGGAGTGCTTCTGTTACACTTGTAGTCAGCACCCCATCAAAATTCCATACAGAATGTGTATGTCGGTGGTACCAAGTCGGGAAAAAGGGGGGAACAGAATTCAGAAATCACTCCACTGTGCCCATACTCACTTGTAGCGGAGAGCAGCTCCAAAACTCAAAATGCTTTACATCGAAGAAATAAACAAAAATATTAAATGAAAAAAGGGATGTGGGCACACTAAGAGCCCAAAAAGGAGGGAGAGTCGACTCACCAAACTCACTCCACTGTGCTCGTACCCACCCCTGAAAAGAATTGGGGGCCTTCTTCACCAGGGTCAATAAATTTTCCCCTGGGCCACATAGAAATTGAAAAGGCTTTAAGGCCAGACTGATATATTTAAACTCAGTTCTACCAATAACCCGTAACGTAGACCCCCGGGGGGGGCGATTGCTGAGCTCTTACGTCGACAGCAAAACCCGGCTTAAAAAGACTGTTAGGGGCTTCACAAAGCTGCAAGTTATATGTTCCCCGTAAGGAAGGTAATATATGTTTACATGTCCCTCAGCAGGTATATAGGCAGGTTTTAGATTCCCCAGCAGGTTTATAGGCAGGTTATAGGCCCCTCAGCGGGTATATAGGCAGGTTATAGATCCCACTGTGGGTATATAGGCAGGTTATATGTCCTCCAGCAGGTATATAGGCAGGTTATAGGTCCCCCACTTGTTATATAGGTAGGTTATAGGTTCCTCAGTAGGTATATAAATAGGTTATATGTCCCCCAGCAGCTATATATGCAGGTTATAGGTTCCCCAGTTGGTATATAGGTAGGTTATATGTCCCCCAGCAGGTATATAGCTAGATTTTAGGTCTCACAGCAGGTATATAGGCAGGTTATATGTCTCCCAGCAGGTATATATGCAGGTTATAGGTCCCCCAGCAGGTATATAAGTAGGTTATATGTCCCCCAGCAGGTATATAATCAGGTTATAGGTCCCCCAGCAGGTATATATGCATGTTATAGGTCCCCCAGCAGTATATATGCAGGTTATAGGTCTCCCAGCAGGTATATAAGTAGGTTATATGTCCCCCAGCAGGTATATAAACAGGTTATAGGTCCCCCAGCAGGTATATATGCATGTTGTAGGTTCCCCCAGCAGGTATATAGGCAGGTTATATGTCCCCCAGCAGGTATATGAGTAGGTTATATGTCCCCCAGCAGGGATATAAGTAGGTTATATGTCCCCCAGCAGGTATATAGGCAGGTTATATGTCCCCCAGCAGGTATATAGGCAGGTTATAGCTCCCACAGTGGGTAAATAGGCAGGTTATATGTCCCCTAGCAGGTATATAGGTAGGTTATAGGTCCCCCAGCAGGTATATAGGCAGTTTATAGGTCCCCAGCAGGTATATAGGTCGGTTATATGTCCCCCAGCAGGTATATAAGCAGGTTATAGGTCCCCCAGCAGGTATATAAGCAGGTTATAGGTCCCCCAGCAGGTATATAAGCAGGTTATAGGTCCCCCAGCAGGTATATAAGCAGGTTATATGTCCCCCAGCAGGTATATAAGCAGGTTATATGTCCCCCAGCAGGTATATAGGCAGGTTATAGGTCCCCCATCAGGTATATAGGCAGGTTATAGGTCCCCCAGTAGGTATATAGGTAGATGATATGTCCCCCAGTAGGTATATAAGCAGGTTATAGGTCCCCCAGCAGGTATATAGGTTGGTTATATGTCCAGATGACACTAGGGACTACTGAGTTGCGTGTAATGTTGGGAAAACTCACATGGGCCGGTCAGAGGTAGTAAGGACCGGATGTGACCCGCGGGCCGTACAATGCTCAGGTCTGTGCTACACTCCTTGTCAGTGCTCACATCATAGTGCCATGATATAGGGAAGTATATGTGGGTGGTTCGAAGCAGGGAAAGGGAGAGAGAGTTGACTCAAGCTCCACTATGCCCCGAATTCATCCAGGTAGTGGAGCGTGGTTCCCTCTACCCTCTCAGTCAGCGCCCACATTGAAGCGTCATTCAGAAATGTACTGTACATGTGAGTGGTACCAAGCTGGGGAAAGGAAGGTTAGATGACTTCTCCAAACTCACTCCACTGTGCCCCGTACTCACCCACGTAGTGGAGGGCGGCTTCTGCTACATTCACAGTAAGTGTCCACATCAAAGTACTGAGTACAGTACAGAAATGTGATGGGGGCAGTACCAGGCCCCCCACAGGGGAGGATGGGGGGTCGACTCATCCCAACTCTTTCCAGTGTGCACTCACCCATGTAACGCCATACAGAAACATATATGTGGGTGGTACAAAGCGGTGGAAGGTGGCGCTGACTCGCAATCTCACTCCATTGTGCCCTGCACTTATGATATCGCCGTGTATGCAGCCCCTGATACTACTGTGCTACCCTGTCAGACCTATTTTATATGTTGCCGAGTCATTACCTTCTTGAGACAGAATTTTTTTCGTGGTTTTTGTTGCAACATTTGTAATCACAGCAAAAAAAAAAAAAAATTTGTAAAAGTTTTGCTGTAATTGTCAAAGTTGTGGCCAAAAGTCATGTAATAATTGTCAAAAAATGCTAGAAGCAGGTTATCTCAATGTGATTCAGTGACGGATCACAGAGAAACCAACAACCGCAGCTCCTACACCGTAATGGTGAGCGCTGGTGATGGCTGCAGCTTCTACAATATAATGGTGAGCTCAGGTGATCACAGCAGCTCCTATAATATAATGGTGAGCGCTGGTGATCACTGCAGCTCCTACAATATAATGGTGAGCGCTGGTGATCACTGCAGCTCCTACTATATAATGGTGAGCGCTGGTGATCACTGCAGCTTCTACACTATAATGGTGAGCGCTGGTGATCACAGCAGCTCCTACAGTATAATGGGGAGCGCAGGTGATGGCTTCAGCTCCTACAATATAATGGTGAGCGCTGGTGATCACTGCAGCTCCTACTATATAATGGTGAGCGCTGGTGATCTCTGCAGCTATAATGGTGAGCGCCGGTGATCCCTGCAGCTTCTACACTATAATGGTGAGCGCTGGTGATCACTGCAGCTCCTACTATATAATGGGGACGCTGGTGATCACTGCAGCTCCTACTATATTATGGTGAGCGCTGTTGATCACTGCAGCTCTACACTATAATGGTGAGCGCTGGTGATCACTCCAGCTCCTACAGTATAATGGTGAGCGCTGGTGATCTCTGCAGCTCAAAAGGTGAGCTCTGGTGAGCTCTGCAGCTATAATGGTGAGCGCTGGTGATCTCTTTTAGCTATAATTGTGAGCGCTGGTGATCTCTGCAGCTATAATGGTGAGCGCTGGTGATCTCTGCAGCTATAATGGAGCGCTGGTGATCTCTGCAGCTATAATGGTGAGCGCGGTGATCTCTGCAGCTATAATTGTGAGCGCTGGTGATCTCTGCAGCTATAATGGTGAGCGCTGGTGATCTCTGCAGCTATAATGGTGAGCGCTGGTGATCTCTGCAGCTATAATGGTGAGCGCTGGTGATCTCTGCAGCTATAATTGTGGGCGCTGGTGATCTCTGCAGCTATAATGGTGTGCGCTGGTGATCTCTGCAGCTATAAAGGTGTGCGCTGGTGATCTCTGCAGCTAAAAATGGTGAGCGCTGGTGATCTCTGCAGCTATAATTTGGGGAGCGCTGGTGATCTCTGCAGCTATAATGGTGAGCGCTTTGGGGATCTCTGCAACTATAAGGTGGGCGGGGGTGATCCTGCATCTATTATGGTGTGCGCTGGTGATCTCTGCAGCTATAATGGTGAGCGCTGGTGATCACTGCAGCTCCTACAATATAATGGTGAGCGCTGGTGATCACTGCAGCTCCTACAATATAATGGTGAGCGCTGGTGATCACTGCAGCTCCTACAGTATAATGGTGAGCGCTGGTGATCACTGCAGCTCCTACAATATAATGGTGGGCTGTGGTGATTTCTGCAGCTATAATGGTGGGCGGTGGTGATCTCTGCAGCTATGATGGTGGGCGCTGGGGAATCGCGCAGCTATAATGGGGGAGCGCTGGGGATCGCTGCAGCTATAATGGTGAGCGCGGTGATCTCGCAGCTATAATGGTGAAACGCTGGTGATCGCTGCAGCTATAATGGTGGGCGCTGGTGATCTCTGCAGCTATAATGGTGAGCGCTGGTGTCTCTGCAGCTATAATGGTGAGCGCTGGTGATCTCGCAGCTATAATGGTGGGCGGTTTGGGGATCTCTGCAGCTATAATGGTGACGCTGGTGATCTCTGCAAGCTATAATGGTGAGCGCTGGTGATTTTCTGCAGCTATAATGGTGAGCGCTGGTGATCTCTGCAGCTATAATGGTGGGCGTGGTGAACTCTGCAGCTATAATGGGAGCGCTGGTGATCTCTGCAGCTATAATGGTGGGCGGTGGTGATCTCTGCAGCTATAATGGTAGCGCTGGTGATCTCTGCAGCTATAAGGTGGGCGGTGGTGATCTCTGCAGCTATAATGTGAGGGGCTGGTGATCTCTGCAGCTATAATGGTGAGCGCTGTGATCCTGCAGCTATAATGGGGGGCGCTGGTGATCTCTGCACTATAATGGGGCGCTGATGATCTCGCAGCTATAATGGTGGGCAGTGGTTATCTCTGCAGCTATAATGGTGAGCGCTGGTGGTCTCTGCAGCTATAATGGTGGGCGGTGGTGATCTCTGCAGCTATAATGGTGAGCGCTGGTGATCGCTGCAGCTATAATGGTGGGCGGTGGTGATCTCTGCAGCTATAATGGTGGGCAGTGGTGATCTCTGCAGCTATAATGGTGAGCGCTGGTGACTCTGCAGCTATAATGGTGAATCGCATGGGGGACTCTGCAGCTATAATGGTGAGCGCTGGTGATCGGGTGTTTTCGGGTCGTGCCGTCCTTCTTTCGCTCCGTTCCTCCCTGTGTTGTAGGAGACAGGTGCTCGGACGTCGTGTCCCTCCGAGCGTCTGGCGAGGAGCTGGGGCCCCCGCTCCGCAGCCAATCGCTTCCTCTCTGCTCGGTTTTTCCCTGGTGATATCGATCACGTCTTTCACAGCCTCCGAGAAAGCAGGAAAGGGTTCGGCCTGAAGCTTCCATGAAGGATGAAGTCCTCCCAGGAGCCGGGCAGTCAGGGCGCCTTCCTGAGGAGCCTCCTGGGTGTCCTCGTCCTCGTAAACTCTGCTCCAGGGAAGGCCTCTCAGCAGATGTAGATCACACTGATAAATATACCCCTGTCCCAAATTTTTACAAATAATGCTTAAAGGGGGCCCCCCCAATAGACTTTTTAAAGACGAAGTCTGATGGGTGCCAGTCCCCACCCCTGGGCCCCACATATATCTTGGGAACGGCCCCCAGCAGAGGTTTCAGTTTACATCCGTCGCTCCAGGGCCCCATACACATAGGGTTAGCAGAGGTGCAGTGACATCCGTCTGCCCAGGGCTCCATACCAGTAGGTTAGCAGAGGTGCAGTGACATCCGTCTGCTCCAGGGCTCCATACACAAAGGGTTAGCAGAGGGCAATGACATCCGTCTGCTCCAGGGCTCCATACACAGTAGGTTAGCAGAGGTGCAGTGACATCCGTCTGCTCCAGGGCTCCATACACAGTAGGGTTAGCAAGGTGCAGTGACATCCGTCTGCTCCAGCCCCCGTATAACATAGGGTTAGCAGAGGTGCAGTGACTTCCGTCTGCTCCGGGGCTCCATACACAGTAGGGTTAGCAGACGGGCAGTAAAATCCGTCTGCTCCAGCCCCCGTATACAGTAGGGTTAGCAAGGTGCAGTGACATCCGTTCTCTGGGGCCCCCTACACATAGGGTTAGCAGAGGTGCGGGGACGTCTGCTCTGGGGCCCCATACACAAATAGGGTTTTGCAGAGGGGCGGTGACTCTGCTCCCGGGGCCCATACCAAGGGTTACAGAGGTGCGGGGACTCTGCTCTGGGGCCCCATACACATAGGGTAGCAGAGGTCGGTGACGTCTGCTCCGGGGCCCCCCTACACAGAGGGTTACAGAGGTTTTCAG
>JAODAL010086329.1:0-10285 GCA_025379985.1 Phyllomedusa bahiana
GAAAAACAGAATTATTGGCCTTCACTCCACCAAAGCCAGGAATTTTGGTGGCACATATTCCCCATCTATCAAAAGGGCCCTTTGCCTTTCTACACCACCTACCAAAGGTACAGGCAGTACGGGTTCACTTAAGAAGCGGACCCTTACCGCAAACCCAAAAAAAAAATGCGCCCTAGGCTTGAGGAAGCCCCGATACCTGGGGTCATAAATAGGCAGGGGTGGTCTAAAATTTGGTTTAAAAAAAATTAAAGCAATACAAAGGCTGGCCCAACCCCACAACAAAAAGGCGGTGAGAGTTTTTTTATTGGTATTGGGGGGGTATTATCGGCGTTTTTATTAAAAATTTTCCCAGTATAGCAGCGCCACTGCCCAATTTTTGACTAGCATAGCAAGGCTGTTTGGGTCAAATGGCCCCCCCAAGGCAAAAAAAAGCTTTCCCAAGAGTTGAAACAGGCCCCTTCAAAAACCCGGTTTTTTGGTCAACCGAATTTTTTAAGGGGGACTTCATGGTAAGACATGCTCTGATGTTGGCTGGGAGCAGCCCCTTTCCCCAAGAAGTGGGGGGAGAGGCCCCCCGTCATATTCAAAGCGGAAGCTCACCCGCGGAAAAAAAAATTTAAATAGTATAGTAGAGGGGGATTGGGAAATTAAAACTTTTTTACGTGTCACTGCCCCTCTGTCTGGGAAAGCCCCTTTTTTCCTCCCCGACGCAAAACCTCCAAAAATATATAATATTATTAAAATATATAAATATATATTATATTTTTTATATATATATATATATTTTATAATGCAGCCCCTTCGACTTACACCCTCCTACTTAAAAGGGTCCCCCAGTTACAAAGGGAATATTATGGGGAATGCTGGCACTTGTAGTTCCATGTTCCATTGAGAGCAGATAGTAGCTTGGAAACACAAGTTCCAGCATCCCACAGCCATGAGGTGAAATTTTCCCCTTTAACAGGTCACAGACAGCGAAAAAATGTAAAAAACTTTTCCTGAACTATCCAAAATGAAAAAAATATAACTCCCTTTTTTTGGGGAAATTATATTTAATAAAATAACCTGTCTGACTTAATTCAAATTGAACTTTTAAAAGGGGTTTTGTATCATTTCATTAAAAAGGTCTTCAAATGGGGGGGACAGTGAAAACAACAACTTGCAATTGGATTCATTAGCAAAGCTTCTTTTTTTTTCACGGTCCTATCTTTGTTTCTGTAAACATAGTTCCCCGTGCGGGTCAGATTCCTCCTCCTTTCATGTCATTGGTAAAGGCCCCCAACTTTTTTACTTTTGCCCCTGGCCCCCGGGTTTTGGTATTCCGGGAGCGAGCTTTCCCCCTTCTCCTCAAAGAAAAGGGACCGGCAAAATTTTTCACTTGCACAGCCAGCAAAAACACAGAAGACTGCACCTGCTTCAAAACCCAAAAAAACACACAATTTGCAAGGGTTCCAAATTTGCAAAACATAGAAGGACTTTTGGCTGCCCCCCTCCCCCAAGGGAAAGGGACCGACAGCAATTTCAGCCCCTCCCACATCCAAAGAAACAAAAATAATACTGCAGGGCTTCTACAATCAGAAAACAGCACAATTGTCCCCCGATCCCTAAATGCTCCTGCATGTGTAAACATAGCACTGAGATCTTTGCTGCTCTGGAAGAGTTCATAGAAGACTGGATTCAATTGAAAACAAACCCCAGCTGTGAGAGGAAAGAATCGTGCTCTGAGTTCATAGAAGATTGTCTAGACTTAATGCAAGCCTGTGATATGTAAACATACTTAACAAAATAAACTGCATAGGGAGAGGACACAGTGGCATGTTGGACTGGGGGGGGGGAAGCCTCGGGACGAGCAGGAACAGTGAAAGGGAGATGATTCATCCCTTGGGTTAAAAAAACACCCAGCTGGGAGGGGAAGAAACAACACCTAATTTGTAGACCCGAGAAAGCGGGCGCAAAAATGATACACACGAAACTAAAGAAGCGATACATCCCCTTTAAGAACAAACCTTCAGTCCCTATCCTGTTCGAAACCCAGGGACTGCCTGTATATACAGTATATAAATAAACTAGAAGATTTACACAAATATTTTCATATCTCCCTACATATGTGTATGTTTTTATAAAAAAATATATAAACAAGTCACTAAGGGGGGTTTAAAACTCCTGACCTCTATATTGCAAAGCTAATCAGCTAAACACTATCAAACAAGTATATCATAAATGAGCACAGAATGATTAATCCTTATGCTGTACACTGCAGAGGTGCTCATGATGTCGAGGCTGAAGACTGCTGGGTATTCAGTCTCAGGAATGAACATGTGATGATGCACAGAGAGAGTGAGGCTTGCAGGAGATCTGAGGAACACACTGCCCCTTTTCAAAACAGCAGCAGACGGAGGGGACATGTAGTAAGTAAAACAAACTCTTGGCAAAAACCCCTTTAACCTATCAGGGACACAATAGGCATATGCTGTTTTAATACAAGCGGTACATTACTTAACCTAAAATATCATCAAGTATTTGTAGTCAATACTGTAGCACTGCTTCTCCCACCTGGGCCAGGAATTCACATTGGACTGATAGGTATTTGCAAAAATGGAAACCATTTCTATCAATTTACTATCCAATGTGAAATGTTTTTAGCTGTTGGCAAGCAGATAAAAAAGGTCTCTAGATCAATTCCTTAGATGACATAATAACAAGTTGGATGTACTCAGAAAAGAATATCATTTACACCAAGCATCATAACTCATTTTATAAAACTCCAACACCTTTCATAAATCATAACTGAATTGTTGATGTTAAGATTGACTGTACCTTTCTTGCTAAAGAAAGAGTGCTGTACTGACTGGTAGACATGCTTAAAGAATGGGTTCATCGCTAGGAATTTGCAAATCTCTGGAATCATCTTTGTTTTGTTCAGTCAAAGGCTCTTTTTCATAAACTAATAAACTAGAGGAAGGAATTTGCAGATCCTGAGCATAGCTATAGGGGGTGCATAGGTAGCTAGAGGTGTAGCTATAGGAGGTGCAGAGGAAGCAGTCATTATCAGGCCCTGCAGCCTAAGGCTATGTCTACACAGCACACAAAAACGATTGTATTTTCGGTGGTTTTATTATTCTAAAACCACTGAAAATCCGACTGTTCAGGCAGCCAATAGACTTTAATAGAAAAAAACGACCTGTAGTCTACATAGGTCTTTTTTTTTAGGAACTTGTTGCTTGTAACAGTCAGCAGTAGTGGATCCTCTGGACCACTGCAAGCGATGAGGGAGCGGAATCTAAGTTGGTCCCAGTAGTCACCAGAGCCCGCCGCAAAGCGGGATGGACTTGCTGCGTCGGGAGTCTACCAGGTTGCTACCCCTGACATGATTTTCTTGCGGTGGCAGCCGAGGTGTAGTGTGGTACAAAATTGTAAGGCAAACTTGGAGTCGGTGAAAAGGCGGCAAGGTCAGGACAGGTGGCAATGGTTCGTGGTCGAGGGACAGAGGCAAATGATATGGTACACGATAAATCAGACAAGACACAAGGAATGCTTTCTCAGTAGGAAATAAGGCACTAAAGATCCGGCAAGGGGATCAGGAAGGGGCAAGCTTAAATAGGGGCAGTGTCCGGCAATAGGAAATTACCGGTACACTGGCCCTTTAAATTTAACGCTGCCGACGCATGAGCGGGAGACAAAGACATCAGCAGGAGCGCAGCTGGGTAAGTAAGGCAGAGACTGGGCAACGGAGCGAGCGTGCCTGCGACCCAACATGCGGGTCGCGGTACAGCTCGCTAGCGGGACACGGATGCACCTGTGACACGGTGCTAAATACGCCGGTGTTTTGAGTTTTGTCGTTGGTTTCCCATACAATCAATCGTATACCTACCGCGGTTTTTGCAAATACAGTGACAAAAGCCGCGGTTGTGCATCGGAAAAAAACGGTCGACTTTCCGATGGTTTTTGTCTGATGCTGTGTGGATGAAGCCTAAGAGGGCCCAAAAGCACATAAAAGAGACACCAGTATTGAAAATGGCACATGGTAGCTGGGGGGCCCTATTTTTATTTGCACTGGGGCCCAAGATACGCTTCCATAGGTAGCAGTAACACTCAGACCTTAAAGAAACATTCGTTTTACAAACGGCACATAGTCTTTTGGGGACATTGTTACAGAGTAAACCCATTTGCAGATCAGGTATATTTCATGGCACAGGCTGTGATGAAACACAAATATGATCATAGAAAAGCACTCATGCTACATTTTAGGAAACACATACCTTTTAACAGGGAAATTATTATGGAATGACATGTGGCACAGGTTCCTTGCACTAAATTCTATAGGACTTCCTAAATAGAATGACATGGAAGTTGCTGATAGCTAAAAAGTCTCATGAGTACTACCTATAAGGCTTTGTTCACATGCCAAATTTTGATATGGTATTTGATGTGGATTCCATGTCAAATTTCTCCTTAAAATCCTCTTGCAAACTGGCTCCCATTCATTGGAATCTGCACTTTGGTTCACACTGTGTGAATTTTCCACACTACAGACTTCAAATCTTTGGTGCAGAAAAGAAAAAATGGTCATGTTCATTCTTTGCAGCGGATCCTGCAATGATTCTCCTTTGGCAGGTGTGACGCAGAAAGACGCAGAGGCAAAAACTACCGGACAGATAAAATCCTGCATCGCCTTGGATTTCTGCAGAAAATGATATGTTGGATGTTTCCAACAGGAAAAACCCGTGGTGTGAACTTACCCTAAGAAAAACTAATTCAACTCTCAATAGGGGAAGGAACGATATACAGATATGTTATAATTAAGATCTGCATAGATCGAAATGCGTAAGCTTTCCACTGTATCTGGTGTACTACTTCATTTTTTCATACTGTTTTAGGAATTTTCTAATAAAGGAGATTCTTTTTAGATTTTCTCTATTTGCTGGATCAAATCTTTCTATTGGAAATGCTAAATAAACTATTCGATGACAGTCATTGCTTTGTAGGACTGACAGTGGTCTAAGGCGCCATCAGGGCAGTACTGGAGAGACTCCTGTTTAAGGGTCCTGATCATTTGTTTTTAAAAATGGGTCACTGATATGGTGCAAGATAGGAACTGGTAATGGATGGGGGATCCAGATGATTCGGCAGTATGGGGCCCTGTAATTACTTATCACAGCCCTGACAGTGGTAACATAATCATTGAGACATATACAGTATATTCAATGACAGTTTGGATTGAATCGATGATTAAGAAGTCTCAGACATCCACATGTCATTAAGCAGAATTCGGGATCACTGGGATGACTGTTATACAAGTGATAATTCATTCTCCAGGACTCTAGTTGTGGACGGTTCTGTATCACTGATATTTTTCCCTAAATGAAAATCACACTTAAGGCAATAGTAATGTGTGAGACTCTAACAGGCAGCTTCATGTCCCATGTGAGAATTTGCAATGGGAAGAAATCTGCAGTATTCCCTGTTTCCAAGGTAACAGATCCAACCTATAAATGCTATACAAAACAGAGGAACATAATTCATCCATCATTGTAACGTGTGGAGGAAGAGAACACAATTATAAATATAAATGTCTTTCCATCTGGTATATGAAATCTGTCTGTAAGATGGTCATGAGATTTGCTATGTACTGGGAAATTACAGTACAAATCACATAAAGTAATGTATTAGAACAAGAAAAAACATTCTAAACGTGGAACACATCATCTGTTCTAGTCACTGTCCATAAAGTTAATAAATCAGGGCTTTGTGCATTCTTAGTGACAGTGCTTTTCTTGTGATTAGAAGTAAGAGATGGCTGAATCTTGAAGGAAGACTCTTGAAGAGGTATTCTCATGTCCAAAACATGACTTCTAGTGAAAGTGTGTGGTACAAAGTAAAAGTCTTCAATAGGTAGGAATTAAATATTTTCAGAAGTCTCCCATATAATCACTTATTGTGGCAGAATAAGATGAGCACTAAAATACTAAACTAAAATAAAGAGAAAGCAAGAATCTGAATCTGAATGATGTCAGGTGTTATTTTTCCGGGCTAAACAGGAATTTGGAAACCGACACAGCGAGGGATAAGGTGAATTTTCGGCCTTAACAACTTGTTAAACAGAAACATTTAGATCTGTCACAAATTAGCGGTGAGCCATAAAAAATGAATAACTATGTTTTGTATTTCTTTTTGTAAATGTAAATTTTACCATACATTTGAGAAATGGTATCTCAGTTATGTTTACTGTTTAGATTTGAAATAATGATGGCATCTGGAAGAGAAATCCCACTTGAGGTTTAATTTCTCCTTCAATGATAGTTTTTTTTATAAACATATTTTTGTTTCAGTGATAGTTTTTAACCAGCATTAGTGTTTCATCACTGTGTAGTTATAGCACAATATTAAGTCAACAGTTTCCCCTTCAAATTTGTGCTTTTTATATGCTGTAAATCCTAGAGATACTTATTTATTTTGGCAACTACAGTTGAAACCAGAAGTTTACATATACTATCTGACATGAAATCAGAATAAACCTTACCTGTTTTAGGTCAGTTAGGTTTACCAAAATTATGTATATTTGCCAGATGCCAGAATAATGAGAGATAATTTTTTAAGGTATTTTTATTACTTTCTGCAAAGTCAAAACTTTACATACACTAGGATTACTATGCCTTTAAACAATTTAGGACAGCCCATATGATGATGTCCTGTCTTTGGAAGCTTCTGGTTTATTGGCAACATCTAAGTTAATTAGAGGCACACCTGTGGATGTGTTGTAATGCACACTAAAAACACACTGCTTCTGTGTGTAACATCATGGGAAAGTCTTATGAAATCAGCCAAGATATCAGGAAGAGAATTGTGGACTTGCACACATCTGGATTATGCTTGGGTGCAATTTCCAGATACCTGAAGGTGCCACGTTCATCTGTACAAACAATTATACACAAGTACAAACAAGATGGGCATTTCCAGCCATCACACAGCTCAGGAAGTAGACAGGTCATCTTTTGTCCTTGTCCCTATGTCCCACTCCTCCACTCTTCATTTCATCAGCATTTTAGGTTAGTGGATGGGACTTCATGTTGATCACATGACAATTGCTCAACTGACCACCACCAACTCATGCTCCCATGGTAGTGTCTACCGAGGAAACAACAGTGCGTTGGATTGATCAGATGTAGTGTCACTAGCTACACCAGGGGTAATTATTACTGTCTATCTTACTTTCTGATGTTTGTATAGATATGTTATTATGGTTGACAGTGTATTTAATTATGGCAATATTTTGATTGTGCGTTGGCATAATTTTTTCATTTTCTTTTTATTTTAGGGGGCTTATAAATTAAGTAGCAATTTTTCATGTTTCCAAGACAATTTGCAACACAGATTTTTAGGGACCAAACCAGTTCTGGCTTTGAGTGGCCTATATGTTAGACACCCATAAATCATTCCATCTAAAAACTGCACAAACTATTTAAAATTTACTTCCTTAATATTGGCCTTTGAATGCCTTTCAAATTGTGTTTTGATGATATTGTGTTTGTTGATTAGATGTGATTCTGATTATAACTATATGCACCATTATATGATTAGTACTAGCTATAACACTCCATGTTGATTTATTTGGTTATCTGCTATAATGACCTCTGTGCTTATTTTAATTGTGAATTAATAAAGATTTTATTTTAGCATATTTGGTTTGTACTCCATTATTTTATTGTATAAAATATACTTGGTGTTTCCTACATTAGTTTGTAGATTTGTTTTGGTACTAAGTGTACTGTGTAGTACAGTATATTGGATTCCTGTGGCAGTTATTAGCTGTGTGGAAGTAAGACTACGTAGGTAAGACTATTGTGTAAACTCTTCATTTTTTGATAGGTTCATATATTTTCAAAGTTTAATGTTTGTTTTTTGTTATAGATCTGTTCCATCTGTTTTGAATGGAAAGCCAAACGCAGATGTGAAGATGTGAACCAGGTCTAATGTGACCTATAAATACTGCCACTGGATTATTTCATAAAATCTTTAAGGAAAAAGCTATAGCTTTGATTTTTCCTTAAATGTATATTGACAATGATATGAAAATAAAATGAGTACAAAACATTGTTACTCTAAAGTCAGAATTTGATCGCATAAAACAGTAGATAGTATCAAATCAGTAGAAGATGGCATAAGACTTGAAACTGGAACATATGGTAGCACAACAGGACATCACAAGTCAGCCTAGACAGCAAGGCATTATGTGTATTTAATTCTTCCAGAAGACACATCTCCACAGTATAAAACCACACACACAGCAAGAATATGGAGATGAGCTGTTGTACAATCCTGCAGGCTGCTTCAGTTAAGCAACATGAGATTATACTCAGCAAATGTGACTATTTATTCCATTATTACTATATATTCTCAATAATAGTCTCTCCTGTGTTACCCTGGATATGAGAATCAAAGCTTTCTACTTCCAACCAAAATCTATTGATGCTAGGTGCTTTATATAGCCTGGATTGATAGAACTCCTTGTCACTTATATAAGCAGAAAGGGAACTTTCAAGACTGGAAACTAACAATTCTTCTCTGTAAATGTAAGTTGATGGTAAATTTGCAAAATAACAACAGTAATAGAATAAAAACACAATGATCCCATTTTATGCATAAAGTATTTGCATAGGTTCCATGCTGTACTTTTGACACAATATCACCAGGTCAGTTATTGCCCAATAATAAACAATGGCAGGTTAAAAGGGTTGTCTACAAAATAATATTAATATTAGATCTCAAAAGAGCAATTTCCCAGACAAAGCCTAGATCTCCAGCACATGCAATAAAACGTTTTCTTTTAATTCTTCTTTTTTAAAACATGTAATAGAATAGTATAAAGAGCAAATTCATGATAATTCATACATATAATTCATACAGCTGTAGCAAAGATTAACTTGACAGATGTTGCACCATGTTTTAATTTCACAGAAGGTTATTGAGTGATTGACACAACAGCTCTGTCATTTCTAGCTCATCCTTATAGAGGGACATTAGTGTTGGAGGTTTGTAAATTGTAGTGCCCAAAGCTATAGAGCTCTGAAGGGCTAAAGCGTGTCAGTAAATAATGTAAACAAGCTCCATCTTCAAGATAGAGCCATAGTCAGCTTCAGGCTCTCACTTTCTGTTGAGTCTGTGGATGAGTCTAAAGCAGTGATTGGCATATCAGTTTTGATAGTCTGAGCTGAGCCTGTTAGAGGGATATTGGTGATGGAGGTTTAAGCAGTGTACAAGGCTACATAATTCTTTAAACAAGCTCCATCAGGCTGAAAACAAACAGCAGAGAGTAACCTCACCATCCCAGCCACTACTGATAGATCCTGTTAGAGAGGTGGTCGGTAACCCAGGGATGCTTGTGCAGGAGATATTATCAGATTACTTATGAAGAGAAACAAAAACAGAACAGTAATGTATTTGATAATAGTCTTTATTTACCTTTGCTTACTTGTTTAAAGTTGATCAATAAAACAGCAATACCCCTGTAAGGTTTGGGACATCTGTATTCTTACACATTTCAAAATCTACTGATCTTGATTACAGCATAGATTAAAACAAACATATGCGCAATGTAAAGTAGGAAGAAAATAACACTAGTCTCAAAGGAACATGAGATTTTAGCGAAATGGAAATTCGGAAGCACCTACAGATGTTGCAAAACTAACATGACAGAAAATGCACCATATTATCAAAGTACAAAATGGTATCTCAACTTTTATAATGTCGTATAGGATTCAAGAATTAAAGTTACATCTTCTAATTCAGGTAGACATTTAACAAATTGCAGGAAAATAGGCCATACTTACTGTTACAGAGGCAGGTCAAAATCCATTTCCAGTAGAAGGCAAAAAATAAAAGCAATCACACACCTACTTTTCATGAAAAGATTGAAAGCTTAGTATATACGGTAGCTGCACACCAGTTTACACCAGCATGCAAAAGTGCTGCAGTACCACACAATTGCAAAAATACTTGAAAACAATCATACACCTACTTACTGTTCATAAGGGTAATGGTTGCTAGTGTTCTAACTATACACAGATATGGCTACATATTGGCCTTTGCACTTTCTCAATGCCCATGAAACATCATGTTCAATGTTCCATCATGTTTTTCAATAAATAACCTGATGGCAACTGACATATTCACCATTCTCTTCTAGACACTATGGGGCACATGTATAAAAACTGGCAGAGACTAGACAGTGTAACGAATGCAGGAAATGGATGAGGGGCCACGCAGCGTGGGGTAAAACCCAAACCCA
>JAODAL010086330.1:0-10285 GCA_025379985.1 Phyllomedusa bahiana
ATGCCGGAAAAGGGAGTCTTTAAAACCCCTTTTTTATTTCACTGACATTGACTATACCTGTCCGGCCCACATACCCCAAACCTGCATGACCCCCACATTTAAAAAGTGCCGAAAAAGGGTCTTTAAACCACCATTTTTTTTTCACTGGAAAATGACAAAACCTGTTTTTTGGGCCCCAAGCATGAGCCCCAAACCTCATAAACCCCAATTTAAAAAGGCCGGAAAACGGAGTCTTTCAACCACCTTTTTAGTTTCACTGACGACTATACCGCCGGGGCCACAGCATGACCCCAAAACCCTGCATGCCCCCCCCAATTTAAAAAGTGCCGGAAAAAGGAGTCTTTCAACCACCTTTTTTAGTTTCACGGGACATTGACTAACCGCCCGGGGCCACACATACCCATGGCCGTAGTTACAGTGGGTGCGGTGAAGCTCAGGCTGGCCCTCACAATTAACATCGGGTTAAAATCCCTGAACCAGCAACAAAACTTCGGCTGAACAGAGGCGGAAGGGGAAAGTGTAGAACTCCAGCCTTCCTCAGTACACATCAATACCTGGGTACCTTCCCCCCCTATATTGGCCCCAATTGACTCATTTTGGAAATCTGGGGGTTAACGCCCTGTTACAACCCAGGTGCCCTTTATCTTGGCTTTCTTTTTCCCTTTTTACTAAACGGCTGGAGGAAAGGGTCTCCCGACTTGTTCTCTGTCCGGGGTCCATACTCCTTTCCTCTAATAACCTACATCTGGTCAATTTTTCCCGTACCCCCCTTTGTACAATTCGGGGAATTTTTTTAACAGTTTTTTTTAACAGCAAGTTTTTTAGTATTTTTAATTCTAGAAAACAAATTTTTAAAAAACGGGGGGAACCCCACCTGCTTTGTTTCTCTTTTTTAATTGTTTAAATGGTTTCTCAATAAAGGGTTTGATAGCTATGTTAAAGATCTTGCAAAAACAAGTCCCATTTTAAATATGTGTCCTTAACAGTGTCCTACCTACCTGTTTTGACAGCACCATCTCCCTTGAGCCACTCTTGACCATTGGAAGAACAAAGTCGTTAGAAACAAACATTTTTTAGAATAAAACCTGTATAAAAAGCTCATGTCACAGCAAAATGCTCCAAAAATTCAAAGCAACCCTTGACCACTTGGGCAATTTTGAAAACAAACTCTTTTAAAACAACATTTTTTTTGAATAGGGCCTTAGTATAGCTGCATGTCACAGCAAAATGCCCCCAAAAAAACAAAAAAGACCCCTGACCACTTTGACAAATTTTGAAGAACAAATGTCTATTAGAACAAAATTTTTTAGAAAAGGGCCTGTAATTGCTGCATTCAAAACAGCATGACCCAAAAAAAATTTTAAAAATGACTTCCCCACGGGTTAAAAATTGGAAGGAGAAATCCATTAGAAGCCACATTCTGTTCCAAAGGACCATATTATTTCTGTACCACAGCAACGACCCCCAAAAATATAATAACTTCTCACACTGTTAAAAATTTAGGCAACAGACCCCAAAACCATTGACAATGTAAAAATTCTAAAAGAAGTGAGTAAATGGGAAAATGGTTTTTGTCATGAAACCTTGGTTCTTTTAGTCCTCACACAAAAAAAACAAAAAGAACTTTGGAATTAGAATAAAAATTGCAGAAGAAATACATTTTAAAAAAAAATTTTTTTAAGAGGACCATTTCTTTGGGGGAAATGTAAAGAGACCAGCAACAAAGAGATGGGCGAATTAAATTTCTAACGAAGGGGAAATTTCCCGTTTAAAAATTTCCCCAGGAAAATTTCCCGGTTTGGGACCAAATTTCAACTTTGGGTACTTCGGGTGAACAAAATTGTGTTTTATTAAATAAAAGGCTGCGACACATGGCGCTACAGGGGGCAAAGCACCGGGGAGGAAGAAGGGCTTACCCCGGGCTTTGACATGTGCAAGTTTAAAGCCAATCAGAACCGGGGGGTTTCAAGACGTCCCCCGACTATTTTAAACCGAGCCGCCGCTGGGGAACTCACACCCCTTTCACTGACGACAGGGAAGGCTGCTGGGGGTGTTTAGCGCTTTCTGAAAAAACGATTTTTTATACACCCTTTCGGGGGGGGTGTCTCACTTGCCCTCAAGACGTTCTCGAATTTCTTTTTCCCTTTTTTTTTGGGGTTTTGGGAAATCTAAAAATTTCCAGGGGTGCGTCCAGCAGCTGCATAAACATTAAAATATCCAAGGGGGAAAAAACCATTTTTCCTGTTGTATTATTTTAAAAAACGCGTTTTTACAATACAAATACCACTTAAAATTTTTTGGGCTGCTGAATTCTATTCCCAAATTTTAAACCCCGGGGTTTTAATTAAGCTTTTTGTTTTGCTGTTGCTGACAAAAAAAAAACCCGTCTTTTTCAACGCCAAATAAATATAAATTTTTTTTGGGGCCAAATTTCACAAAAAAAGGCAAAATTACAACTTACTCTTTTGTGGGGCGTAGAAAAAAAAACCCCTTTGTAACACGCAAACTAGTTTGTGCGGCTAAATTTAAAATTGGGGAAATTTTACATCCAGGTTTTTTAAGCTTTGGGTTTTTGGGCGGGTGTCTGACAAAAAAAAAACCGGGCCTTTTAAAACGCCAAATATATAAAATTTTTTTTTTGGTACCCAAAATTTTCCCCAAGCAAAGGCAAATTTAAATTTGTTTTCCTTGTTTTGGCGTAAAAAACACCATTTGAAAACACGCCACAAAGCTACAAAGGTTTTTGCGCTCAATTCTTGGCGAAATTTTTACATGGGGGGTTAATTAAGCGTTGTTTTTGGTTTTGCGAAAAAAATAAACCATCTTTTTTTCAACGCCAAATATAAAATATTTTTTTTTTGGTACCAATTCACAAAAAAGGGCAAATAAAAAAACTGATCTTTTGGTTGTGGGGGCGTAAAAACACCAATTGTAACACCAAAACTTATTTGTGGGGCCAAATTTCTTTGGGCGCAATTTACACCCAAAGGGGTTTAAAACCGTTTTTTTGCTGGTGTGCTACAAAAAAAAAACCCGTCTTTTTCAAGGGCCAAATAAAATATATATTTTTTTTTGGTACCTTTAATTCACAAGCAAAGGCAAATTACAACTTGTATCTCTTGTTGTTGGCGTAGAAAACACGAAAAATTGTAACACCAATTTAGTTTGTGCGCCTCAATTTTTTGGCGCAATTTACATCCAGGGGTTAATTAAGCTTGTTTTGCGGGTGCTGACAAAAAAAAACCGTCTTTTTCAACGCCAAATAATACAAATTTTTTTGTAGCCAAATTCCCCAAGAAAAGGGCCCAAATTACAACGTATCACCTTTTTTTTGGGGGCGTAGAAAAAAAACGAAATTTGGAAACCACCAAACTAGTTTTGGGGCGGCTCAAATTTTTTTGGCGCAATTTACATCCGGGGGGTTAATTAACGTTGTTTTGCTGGGTGGCTGAAAAAAAAAAACCCGTTTTTTTTCAACCCCAAATATATATAAAATTTTTTTTGGTACCAAATTTCACAAGAAAAGGAAAATTTAAACAACTGAAATTTTCTTGTTGTGGGCTAGAAAACACGCAATTGAAAACCCCCTACTAGTTTGTGCGGCCCCCAATTTTTTTGGGGCGAAATTTTCACCCGGGGGGTTAATTAAGCTTTTTTTTGCTGGTGTCGGGACAAAAATAAACGCCCTTTTTTTCAACGCCAAATATATAAATTTTTTTGGTAGCAAATTCACAAAAAAGGCAAATTAAAACTGAAATCCTTGTTTTGTGGAAATAAAAAAACGCAATTGAAACACGCTAAAATTTTTTTTTGGTGGGGCTAAATCTTTGGCGCAATTTACATCCGGGGTTTTAAAAAGCTTTTTTTTGGGGTTGTCCCTGCAAAAATAAACCGTTTTTTTTTCAACGCCAAATATATATAATATTTTTTGGAAAAGCCTAATTCAAAAAGAAAGGTTTAATTTTAACAACTGTATCTCTTTTTGTGGCGTAAAAAAACCCCGAAATTGTAACACCTACAAACTACTAGTTTGTGGGGCTAAATTCTTTGGGCGCAATTTCCCACCCGGGGGTTTAAATTTAAGCTTTGGTTTTGCTGGTGTGCTGAAAAAAATTAAACCTTTTTTTTTCCAACACCGAAATATATACATTTTTTTTTTACAAAATTCACAAGCGAAGGTTAATTAAGCCGTTTTTTCTTTTAAAATTTAGAAAACCCACACAGTGCTTAAACGCCCACAAACAAGAAAAAATTTTTTCCGGGCCCTTTTTGGGGAAAGCGCCAATTTATACCCAAAGGGGTTAAACCCAACTTTTACTGGTTCTTTGGGGGTAAAAAAACGGGGTGGATTTTTTAACAAAAACCAGAAAAGCTTTAAATCAAACATTTGCCTGTACTTTTTTAAAACCCAAAACAGAAAGTCAAAACAGAGGGGGGTGGCAGGCCTGCAACTCCGAGGGGAAATGGCAAAAACCCTTTTCTGAAACGGGCCCGGGGTCGCAGCAAAAAGAAAGGGGACTCGCACAGGGTCACCCCCGGTGGGGCCACAACTGCCCTGTCTCTGGGCGGCCCCGGTTTTTTTCCCCCAAAACCCCAAAGGGGTTTTTTGTTTGGGGTTTCCCTGGGCATCCTCTTCCCCCAAAATAAACATCGACAACCCCGGGCCAAAGAGCGGGGGGAACCTAGACACAACCCTTTAGGGGGCAGGGGCCCGGAGGGGGTCACGGCCCCCCACCTGCCCTTTCAGCCCGCCTTTTTCCCCAAATCCTTTTTCCCCTCAGCCGGGAAATCAACTAGGGGCCCGGGGCCTAAACCCCAAACAATATAGCAGGATGAACAATTTGAGGGGCACCCCACACCCTACGTGGCAGCGAAGAAAGGGGGCCCCAATACCCCAGTTTTCTTGCAGTGGCCCGGCAAAGAAATAAAAGTGGAATTTGGCGGGGGGGTAAAGGGGGAAAGGGCCCAGCCCCCCGGCCCCCCAAAGCCCGGGGTGATAAGGACAGATAAAACGAAAAACACAAATTAATGTGATGTAGCCGACCCCCATTTGGGGGACCCGGGGTGAACCCGGGGCCTTTCAAAAATCGCGGGAAAGAGGCGTCAGCTTGCCCGTAAAGGCAGCGGCGCACCCAAACAAGGGGTTTTGGGGCCCCTGAGTCAGCGGGGAAAGCCAAGGTGTGAGGCCGGGACCCAAAGGGGCCACGGGGTAAAAAACCCGCTTGGGCGGGGTTCCAAGACAGTAGGGGCAACGGGGGCTCACGGCGGGCGGCGGCAGTAGTCACTCATTTGCAACTTTGGGCGGAAAAAAACACTATTTCGGGGGTTTGGGGGCATTTTCTTTGCTAAGACCCCGGGAAAACCCGAAAATGGGTAAATGTAAATCTGGGGGCAAAAGTAAACGGGGCCAGGGAGCAAACTTGGCAAAACCCCCGGGCCCTCCGTCAACACATGCAGCGTCACCATCCGGTGGCCTGGGAGAAACGGGCTCAGGGGTGGGGGTTTAAACCCCTCCGCTGAAAGCAGCAGCCGGGGCCCAAGGAAACGCATCCCTTTTTCCCATAAAGGGCTCCCCCACCTTGCAAAAAGGGCAGCGTTTCTCTTTGACACCCCCTCCCCGGTCCAGATGCTCCTGCTCCTCGCTACTCAGGCGCCAGCATCGTTCAGAAGGCAAATTTTTTAAAAGAAAAACAGTTTTGCTTTTCCCAAACCAAACCTAAGGTGCAGAAAGGCGCCCCCGTGCCCCCTGCCCATTTGTTGGTACTCCCGTCCCCCCCCCCTTTTCCCAAAAAGGTGGACTCTGAAACCTTTTCCAGAAAATAATGGTTTTGTGCCGACCCAGAGGGAGATTTTCCAAAAGCCAAAATTTTTTTTTCCAAAAAAGGGCAGTCCCCAGCACTTCATAAATTTGTAAAACCCAGAAAGGGGGTCACCCCTTGATTTTATCGGTTTTTTTCCCAAAGGGAAAACAACGGCAGCGCGGAGTTTTGGAGCTGTAACAAACGGTCGGGGAAATAAAATTGTTTTTTAAAGGGCCCCACTGGGTGAATGTGTTTCCCTGCCCAGCAACCCCCAACAATTTGGACAGGAAAAGGGCCGTTTTCCCCTCCCCCCACTTGCAAACTGCTGCTTCCTGCCCCAATGTCCGCCCCTCCTTCTCCCCCCACCACCACCACCCTCACCTCCAAAAGGGAAATGCTTCCATCATAAAAACATGTTTAGGGCACACGGGGGTCACGCAGTTCTAAAACCAGCTTCCCCTCGGCGAACGAAGTCACACGGGGGAAAGGAACTCTCCGCGTAAATGCGCAAAAAAACGATGTTTTGGCTTTTCCCGGGGCCAACGGGCAAACGGAACCATGGGGCCCGGACAAGGGGAGGAACATGGTGTCCCCCGCTGCACCGGGGAAAGGAGGGTTTCCATGCCCCCGCAGGGCCAAACGTGTTCAACCCGGGGTTGAAAAAAAGTTCCTGAATTTTTCCCAACCGATCTTCAGAAAAATTCTTAAAAATGGCCGGGAAAAACTGTGCATCCACTTTATCCTTTCGACAAAGCCGGGAACACCCTCCTCGATTTGGCAGGGGAAAGAACGGCCCCCCCCCAACCCCCTCTGAATGCGATTTTCCCAAACCCCTGGAATTTCCAGCCCACAGTTGGACCGACTGTATGAACAGAAAAGGCCAAAACGATTTTTAAATATCCGGGCAGACAGAAAGTACTCCCCCGTGAAAACTTTGATGTCAGCCATGGCAGCTCTTTCGGGGAAAACCTCCTTTTTTTTTTTGAGGCCTTCGAGGAGGCCCCCTTTTATTTGCCCAGTCCCCCAGGCCCAAACCGGGAGAAAAACCCGTAAATTCCACGGTTTCCCATGCCGGGAAAAACAATGCTGAAAAATTTTTCCTGGACGGGGCTGGAAAAATTGGGGGCGCCCTAAAACCTCGTGGCCACATACCCCCGGGTGGGGACTAAAATTTGGAGGAAAAAGGGGGAGGAGGGGGAAACATTGGAGCAAACTTTTTGTCCTTGAAATGAGGGGAAATTTTCTACCCAGGTAAAAGAGAGGAGGGGGCAGAGCAGCTGGAGGAGGTGGTGGAGATGAGGAAGAAAGAGGCCCGATGGGCTCCCAAGCACCGGGCAATATAAAAGTGGGGAAAAGGAGGCAAAGGGGGCCCCTCGGGGTCACTTTTTGCAGATCCCCCCAGCAAAGCTTATTTGCCTTGGGTAGTGGGCCCGCCCAATAGTCACACCGGGAGAGGGGTGACTTCTGGCTCTCCACCCTATTTGGGCCCTCGCAAAAAGGCCCCAAAAGGGAGCCTTTTTTCCCCCTTTTTGGGGAGGGAAAAACAAACCAAAAACATAAGGGGAAAACCTCCGTAATCCCTTGGCCGCTGCCTAAGTGCCGGGATCGTCCCCCCTCTGAAAAGGTCTGACCCGGGGGGTTTTCCCCACGCCACGTAAATACTGCCGCGGCTTTCTGGGGAAGGTGGGGGGGGAGTCAGTAAACCATTTCCCTCAGCAGTAACCTAAAATTTTGGGGTCAATAATGACAGCTTTCCCCTTTACCCGCCCCAGTGGGGGAGGGCCCGTCACCAGCAGCAGCGCAGCAAACAACATGGGCAATTTTCCCCGAACCAACGTTGTGGCCTACGTGACAGCAATCTCCACCCCATTTTAAAAATCCCTGGACTACTGGGGCCCCCAAACTGGATTGTGGCCGCAAATTTTCCGAGTTTTTCAGTGGAGAAGCTGTCCTTTCCCCGGGCCAATAAAGTGGCAAACCGAGCGGGTTTTTCAGGGGCGGCGGGGGCCATCGTTACCCCAAGGGGGAACCCGCTTTCCCGGGGGAAAAGGGGAACGACGACCCTTTGTCCCAAAAGAATCAGGCGGGAACCCCCAGGAATTTCCCCCACACCAATGCCTTAGGCCTCAAATCTGGGTTTTAAAAATACCTGCCCCCACCCCTTTCCAAAAGCCCCCCCCCCGCCTGAGCCACACATCTGCTGATAGTTTTTTCCATCTGCCCCACCACCGTTTTTTAAACCCGGGGGTGGTATTTGCCACCCCACCTCAACCCCTGGGCAAAATTTCCCCCTCTAAAGTTTCCCCATGCTGCTGCGCTGTTGCTGTTGCCGTGAACCACATGTGTCAAATTTTGCCACTCCGCGGCCCCGGTACTTTTTTGCCACCCTTTTTAAAAGTCCCCTTGTGCCCCTCTCCCGACCCATGCTGTTTCTCCTGTCATCACCCCCCCTCTGTCATTGTGCCACCCGCCTGACCTCATGCTGCTGCCGCCGTGGGCCTCCGCCCCCAGTCATTGTTGGGCCCCCCTGTGGGCCAAAAACTATTTTTCCCACCTCAAATGTTTATTGTGCCACCCCTCGACCTCAGCTTGGGTTTCTCCTGTTTTTCACCCCACTCTCTGCATTTTGCCACTGCCTGACCTCAAGGGTGCCCGCCCGCCGTGACCTCCGCCCCTCATCAATTTTGCCGCTCTGGGCCTAATACTAATTTTTCCCCCCTGCAGAATGGGGCCAAAAAAGTGCCACTCCTTACCTATGCTGCTGCTGTGACCCCTGTCGTGCCCCCCCCACTGTGTCATTGGCCCCTTTTCTGACCTCATGCGGGTGCCGTTTGGGTGCTGCCTCCCTCCACACGTGGCCTACCCTTTTTTTTTCCACCCCCCCAAATTTGTCCCCTTGTGCCCCTGTCCCGCCCCCATAAATGCTCCAGCCCGTGGGCCCCCCCACACTGTATCATTTTGCACTCCCGTGGCTTAATAAATGTTTTTTTTTTTTCCCCCTCCCCTAATGCATTGTGCCACTGCCGAACCCCCATACTGCGGCCCCCGTGGAAACCTCCACACTGTGGGGGATTGTGCCACTCTGTGGCTTAATACCCTTTTTTTTTTTTTTTTTTCCGCCTCCATAAAGTTATTGTGGCCCCTGCCTACCCCTCATTAAATTGCTGCCGCCCGTGGAAACCCCCACCTGTGTGATTGTGGGGCCCCCCTGTGGCCTAATACTGTTTTTTGCCACCTCCAAATGCCCTTTTGGGCCCCGTCCCCGACCTCAACGGGCCCGCCGGGGAAACCCCCACAAATGGTTTATTTGGCCACTCTGTGGGGCCCAAAAACGTTTTTTTTTTCCCCCTCCAGAAAGTCATTGGGGCCACTCCTGAAACCCCACTGGTGCGGGCCCTGACCCCCCACCCTGTGTGAATTTTGCCACCTGTGGCCCAATATGTTTTTTTCCCCTCCAAATGCATTGTTCCACTGGCCCGACCTCAAAGCTGCTGTGGCGCCGCCGTCACCTCCCCCTCTATCACAATGTTGCCACCTGAAACTCTCCCCGCTTTTTTTTTTCCAGCTTTTTCGCTGGCATGACTTTTTTCAGGGTACTTCCCCTTGATTTTTTGGTTTAGTTTTTTTTCCCCCTTTAAAATGCCCAGGAAAATTTTTTTAGGGAAAACCCATTCTAAGAGCGCCCGGCCCGTCCCCGGCGGGGCATAAAAAAACAAACTTTTTATGAAACCAAACCAAGCTTCCCCTGCATATTTTAACATGGGCACAACGTTCTAAACCCCACACCCCGCAAGGGTCTGGGGACCTGGAAATAGCTTTTTTTTTAACTATTCTGCCGAATAAAAACGGACCGAAACGAATTTGTCCCAAAAAAACGGCGAAAAAAACCGAACCGAAATTTTTTAGAAATTCGGCCATCTCTACCCGCAACTAATCGGGGACCTCGGGAATTGGGGCCCCGAACATCAAACAAGATCCTTGGGCCCGATTTTCCAAAAGAAAAATCCCCAAAAAACCACATTTTTTTTGTGGAAACCGGGTGCTTTTTCCCGTAATGACCCCTCCGGGTGGGGGCGAAGGTCCCTCAGAAAATGAAAGCGGAGGCGGGGAAACAACACCTCCCATGGGGGTGGCGAGCCAGCTCCGGGGGCCAAAACGTCCATTTTGGATACCAAAAATCTATTGGGGGCCGGAACACAAAAAAAAAAAAATCCCTTTTTGAGACCAGATATTCCCTTTCACCATGAAATTTTAACCGGTCTCTGGGGGGTTGTATGTGTGGCCTGCATTGCATGCGTTGGGGAAAGGGGGTAAATAAAAAATTGCCAAAGGGCACCCAAATTAAGGGGGGGGTTCTGCCACCTTTCCTGCGCTGCCGCTGCTTGCCCCTAAAACGGCTAATGGCACTCTCTTGTCAACCCTCGCTGGCGTTGTTCCACCGTGCCCTTAAAAAAAACGTGAAGCAACGCAACAATGCTCCAGTT
>JAODAL010086331.1:0-10285 GCA_025379985.1 Phyllomedusa bahiana
CATTTTTCCCCCGGGTGAAGGGACCAGGGCCTTCATCATGTTGGGAGCCTATGTGTTCCGTCCAGGTGAAGGGATCCAGGACCCCTTTTTCCTCTTGGGGCCCCCATGTGTCCAGTCCAGGTGAAGGGATCCGGAGCCTTCATCCTTTGGGGCCATTAGTCACCAGGTGAATGGATCCGGGAGCCCTAAATCTTGTGTGACCATGAGTTCCAGCCGGGTTTGAGGATCCAGAGCCTTCATCATTGTTGTGGAGCCTATGTAGTTACAGTCCAAGTGAATGGATCCAGGAGCCTTCATCATTGTTGTGGAGCCTATGTACTGTAGTTCCAGTCCAGGTGAATGGATCCAGGAGCCTTCATCATTGTTGTGGAGCCTATGTAGCTCCAGTCTAGCTGAATGGATCAAGGAGGCTTCATCACTGTTGTGGAGCCTATGTAGCTCCAGTCCAGGTGAATGGATCCAGCAGCCTTCATCATTGTTGTGGAGCCTATGTACTGTAGATCCAGTCCAGGTGAATGGATCCAGGAGCCTTCATCAGTGTTGTGGAGCCTATGTATTGCCAGTCCATGGGGATGGATCCAGGAACTGGCATTTCACTTGTGGGCCCGATGTAGTTCCAATTCCCTTGAATGGATAGCCAGCAGAAGCCTTCATAGATTCAGGAGCCGTCATCTCTCTTGTGGGGCCCTATGTAGCTCCAGTCCAAGTGAATGGAACCTGGAGCCTTCAACTCTCTTGTGGATCCGCATGTAGCTCCAGTCCAGGTGAATGGATCCAGGACCTTTCATCTCTCTTGTGGGGACCCATGTAGCTCCAGTCCAAGTCAATGTATGGCCATCAGAAGCCTTCATAGACTCAGGAGCTGTCATCTCTCTTGTGGGGCCCCATGTAGTTCCAGTCCAGGTCAATGGATGGCCATCGGAAGCCTTCATAGACTCAGGAGCCTTCATCTCTCTTGTGGGGCCCGATGTAGCTCCAGTCCAGGTGAATGGATCCAGGAGCTGTCATCTCTCTTGTGGGGCCCCATGTTGCTCCAGTCCAAGTGAATGGATCCAGGAGCTCCAAATACAAACGAATGCCGTGTGAATTACTGCGCGTCCCAAACAGGAAATGTTTTATCTTCTAATTTAATGTATTAAACTTTTTCGACATAAGTAGCATCTATATAATAAATAGCAGCAATCATAGCACACTTATCTCAGTCCTTCAAATCCTGGGTATAGGATAGATATAAGTATTTGCATGCCACGAGAACGAGCCAGAGAAGAAACCAAGCGATTACCCAAGTTCCCCGGGGAACCAAAAACGTTTGGGGGGCACCCCCCCTTCCCAAAGCGGACGTCTTCCGGGTGCCATTCTTTACCCCCCCCAATATGTAGTTAAAAGCACAAGATTACTTAGTAAATTATTATCTATAAGTAAAAACAAAACAGACAAAAAAAAACAAGACCCAAACATTTTCCCCTATAAAGCTTAAGTTTCAACAAACGCTTTGGGGGTTCCCCAAAAAAAACCAAAAAATATTTCCCCTCCTAAAAACCCTTAAAATTTCATTATTATTTTTTTTTTTTTGGGAAAAAATTTTTTTTTATCCTGACCCCTTTTTTTTTTTTTTTTTCCCCTTTCCCCCCTTTTCCCCTTTTTTTCCCCCCCCCCCCCCCTCCCCCCTTATTCTTTTTTTTATTTTTTCCCCCCTTTTCCCCTTTCTCCCTTTTTTTTTCCTTTTTTCTCCACATTTTTTGGATTTTAAAAGTCGTATCTGGACTTACTCATTTTCCAATGCGGACCCCCTGGGGCTGCCCCACAAACCAGCCACAGGACCTCAGAAGATAAATTGCATTTGGGGGTACAGCAAGTAAAGTACCCTTTATAGGGTTTTTTTTACCCCCGGTAGGATGGGTGTCACTACCCTAATGATACCAGGCAATTTTGGGCCACGACGGGGTTCCCTTTTTTTTGTGTGCCCAAAAAATTTTTGCTCGAGATTTTCGCTTTAATCAAATGGACAATGTTTTAACTATCGATTTCCCTTTTTTGATATAAAATGTTGGGGAAACATATTCAGGGGCTAAAGAAAGATCCTCATAAAGGAGAACCCATTTTCCAAGGGGTTTTTTGGATCTCCTCACTGAACATTTTTCCCACCAAAAACAAATGATCTGCATCTATAAGGAAGGTTAACCAGAAAACGCAGCCTTTTTTGGGATCGAGGAATGCGGCCACAAGGGGAGACCAGGGGAAAGAATGAGGGGGGCAAACCCAAAAACAAGGGAATGCGAAGAAGAAAAACTAAAGCAGAATGCCTTCCCCATAAACATTTCCCAAACCTTTAAACAGATACTCACGGCACGTTGTGAAAAAGGGACTAAATTTTTTACCCCGAAGATTGGGCGTGTTTGTTTTTCAAGTAGATTCTACGGGTTTTGTAAAAAAATTAACTTAAAATTTTTTTTTGGTGGGGTATTGATGAGTGTTCAAATTAAAAAATTGTTTAAAGCAGTAAAATTTGTCCGGGTATTTCCAGCTCTATGTTGAAACCTTTCAAGAATTGGTCAAAAGGGGGGTTAGGAAAATGGCAAACTAAAATAGGAAAGGAAAAAGGGGAAAATTTTAAAAAAAAGTGAGAAAGGGGGGGCCCTAGACCATTCACAAGGGTAAAGACTCTAATTTAAAAAACGGGTAAAGGGGGGCGCCCGTTATATGGTAGAGAGAAATATATTCAAAGCAACAGGGCCAATTGGATATATTTGAGGTTACCAAAAAATAGTGAGGTCCAAACCCAAACATTAAAAATCAATAGATGAGTTTTCCTTATGCGGAAAAGCGGGGATTGAGAATAAAAAGGCAATCTGCTAAAAGTTGAAAAACCAACCCTCCCATTTTTTTCCTTTGCCGAAGGGCACAAATCCCTATTGATCCCCCGGGCAGCCCCCTTTTTTTTGTCTTCCCAACCCGGGGCCCTCTTTATTTATAACATCTACAAAAAATTGTCAAAAACAGCGTCCTATGCCTTAGGATACGGCGTATTTTTGGCGGTCAAAATTGAAGGTTTTGGATATTAGCAGATGTTACCCTTTCCTCTGTACACTGAGGATGTGGAGTTAGTCTCTTTAACATACCAAATATTCCCTACTAAATGAAATGCGTATGCAGCAGTAAGAATCAAACTCATGTTGGATGCCATTTATCCAACACATGATTGAGCTTTGCTGTTGGAGCTGACTGGATGTTATCCTTACCATGAATAACTTAGATTTGTAACAGGAGTTTCTATTGGCAGCGGACAGGGGACTTACGATGGGATCCTGTCCGCCCAAGTCTTTTTCTAAAACATTTTTCATGAGAGTCTTTTGAGAATGCCACGTCGTGCCACACAGGGAGGTGGAGCCACGCTTCTAAACGTGGCCTGCGCTACGAGGAGATGACGTGCGTATCATGTTATGGACAGGAAACTGAGGCCTGAGTTGGATCATTTTCACCTCCTATTGATGCTAATACCAAACACCCCCTTAATAAGATTTTAACCTACTAAAAATGTCCAAAGAGATTATTATCTTGGACGTATTGGTCGCAGGGAGGGTCATACACGCTCCTAAACCCTTTATTCAAAGGACATCGATCAGGAATAATATCGTGCACATGAAAAAGTCAACAATGCCCCAGACAGTTTTCATTAAAGAGCATCCCAAAGGACAATTTATTGCGTGCCAAAAGACGCATATGTTCATCTGATACTGAATACCATAGGGAACAAATATAAGCATATCAATAAGTTTGTCAAAAACGTGGGATACCCAGAGAGTGAGGTTTGTGAATATAGGAGAGGAAGAAGTAAATTTTCACGTGCGTCTGTTTAGAACCTTCCAAAAAATACACAGAAGTTTTGACCAAAAGTAGGGTTCCAATCCTGCATAAATGGCCAATGCAGAATTGATACGTAAGCATCAAAAACGATTGAGCACATTATACAAATGACCCAAACGAGTTGGACCTTGCCCCTTTAGGGAGTTTCCAAAATTTTTAAATATCACAAAGAGTAAATCGAATAGGTAATTAAACATTGACGCTTATCCTGATATTTAAAGCAGAAAATCTCGAGACAAACATTTTGAGCGACACACATAAAAAGGGTAGCCTATTGCCCTGTCTGTCTTGCCCAAAATTGCCAGGGTATACATTATGTGTGAGTGATCAACCATCCTACCCATTGTTATCATATAAGAGGGTAACTTTACTTGCCAGTCCCACCAATGCAATTTTCTTCTGAAGTGTCCCTTGGCATTTGCTACGTGGGGCAGACCACTAGGATGGTCCGCATTGAGATTAATGAGCATAAGTCTCAGATACACTGTTTCAATCCAAATAATGTGAAAAGGAAAAAGGATTAGCAAAGATGCAGTATGACACCAAGCTTAGCATAAAAAGAAAAAACACCATATTCAGAATCTACAGCGGCTAGGCCACTTTTTTTGAGAGAGTGCATAATGTGGCAGCGAGAGCTCGCGTTGTGTATACTTGAGGAAGTGGTGAGGGCAATGATGCTGACATACTAATATAAAACTTCACAACGCGAGGTCTATTGGATTAATAGATTAATGCACTTTCCCCTAAGGGGCTTAGAAAAACTTGCCAATGAATGTATTCTTATTAAGATCTGTTAGGTATCTGGCCCCATATCTATTTGAGCCTGTTTTTGTTTTTAGGATTCTCTTACCCCTTATTATAGCGTAGTAGTTTAGATATAGCATATAGCGGGATGTTAATAGAGTAACGTTGTTTGAGTAGCTTGTTTTATTAATTGTCGTGTTTATTGTTAATAGCTACTATCGATCATAATAAAATATACTAAGTAATCTTGTGCTTTGAACTACCTATGTGGAGGGTATCAAGAATGGACATCCTGGAAGCTACGTCAACAAGCTTGAGGAAGGGGGCGTGTCCCCCGAAACGTTGCGTGTTCCGGGCAACTTGGAGTAATCGCTTGGATTCTTCTCTGCTCGTTCCTCTTGCGGCATGCAAAACAACTTATAGCTATCCTATATCCAGGATTTGATGGACTGAGATAAGTGTGCTATGATATGCTGCTATATATATATATTGAAGCTTAGCTCATATGTCGATAAGTTTACATACATTAAATAAATCAGAAGATAAAACATTTCCTGTATTGGGACGCCGCAGTAGATTTCACACGCTAGTTCGATTTGTATATTGCGGCGTAAATTGTGCAAGGTGGGGTCCTGCTTGTATGACTGTTAATGGCACCGCTCCAGTCGTTTGTGCATATTGTTGTCTATGAAAGTGATCCAGAGCTGTCATCTCTCTGTTGGGGCCCCTAATGGCAATTATAATCTCGAGATGGATCCATTAGCTGTCACCATCTCTTAGTGGGGGCCCTATGTAGTTTAAAAATCTTTCTGTTTATTGATCCAGGATCTGTCATCTCTCTTGTGGGTCCTATGGTATATTATAATCCCTGTTGAATGGATCCAGGAGCTGTCATCTCTCTTGTGGGCCCTATTGTAGTTATAATCCCTGTGTATAGGACCAGGAGCTGTCACTCTCTTGTGGGGCCCTATGTAAGTATAATCCTCTGTGAATGGATCCGAGAATCCGTCCACATCTCCTTGTGTGCCCTGATTTATTCTATAATCCCTGTGAATGGAGTCAATGTAGCTTATCATCTTCCTCTGTGGGGCCCTATGTATTTATAACATCTCCTGTTTATTGATCCAGGAGTCTGTCACATCTCATTGTGGGGGCCCTATGCATTATAATCCCTAGTGAATGGATCCAGAACCTTGTCACATCTCTTGGTGGGTTCTCTCTGTAGTTATAATCCCCTGTTGTACTGGAATCCAGGAGCTTATCACCTGCAACACACATCTCTTGTGAGGCCCTATGTAGTTATAATACCTGTGAATGGATCCGAGAGCTGTCATCCTCTGTGGGGCCCTATTTATTATATCACCTGTGAATGGATCCAGATGTCACTATTCTCTGTGGGGCCCTATGTAGTTATAAATCCCCGTGAATGGATCCAGGAGCTGTCACATCTCATGTGGGCCCTAGGTAGTTATAAATAGCCCTGTGAATGGATCCAGGAGGCTGTCACATCTCTTGTGGGGCACCTATTTGTTACAATCCCCGTAATGGGATCCAGACTGTCACATCTCACTGTGGGGCCCTAAGATTATAATCCCCGTGAATGGATCAGGAGCATCATCTCTCTGTGTAGGGAGCCCTATGTAAGTTATAAACCCTGTGACTGGATCCATGGAGCAGTCCACCTCTCTATGGGGCCCTATGTAGTTATAATTCCCCGTGTATAGAGATCCAGGAGCTGTACAACTCTTTGAGGGGCCCTATTTAGTTAAAAATCCCTTGTGATGGATCCAGGAGCTGTCCACATCTCTTGTGGGGCCCCTATGTAGTCTATAATCCCCGTGTATTGCGATCCAGGACTGTCAATCTCTCTTGTGGCGGCCACATATGTAGTTATAATCCGTGGTGAATGGATCCAGGAGCTGTCAGCTCTTTGGGCCCTATGTATTATAATCCGTTGAATGGATCCAGGTAGCCTGTCACATCTCTTTTGGGCCTCTATGTAGTTTTTATACTCCCTGTGAATGGATCCAGGAGCTGTCACTCTCACTTGTGGGGCCCTATGTAGTTATAATCCCTGTGTATGGATCCAGGAGCTGTCATCTCTCTTGTGGGGCCCTATGTAGTTATAATCCCCGTGAATGGATCCAGGAGCTGTCATCTCTCTTGTGGGGCCCTATGTAGTTATAATCCCCGTGTATGGATCCAGAGCTGTCATCTCTCTTGTGGGGGCCCCATGTTTTATAATCCCCTGTGAAAGGATCCAGGAGCTGTCACCTCTCTTGTGGGGCCCTATGTAGTTATAATCCCCGTGAATGGATCCAGGAGCTGTCATCTCTCTTGTGGGGCCCTATGTAGTTATAATCCCTGTGAATGGATCCAGGAGCTGTCATCTCTCTTGTGGGGCCCTATGTAGTTATAATCCCTGTGAATGGATCCAGGAGCTGTCATCTCTCTTGTGGGGCCCTATGTAGTTATAATCCCTGTGAATGGATCCAGGAGCTGTCATCTCTCTTGTGGGGCCCTATGTAGTTATAATCGCCGTGTATGGATCCAGGAGCTGTCATCTCTCTTGGGGGGGCCCTATGGGAGTTTATAATCCCCGTGAATGGATCCAGGAGCTGTCACCTCTCTTGTGGGGCCCTATGTTGTTAGAATCGCGGTGACTGGAGCCAGGAGCTGTCATCTCTCTTGTGGGGCCCTATGTAGTTATAATCCCTGTGAATGGATCCAGGAGCTGTCATCTCTCTTGTGGGGCCCTATGTAGTTATAATCCCTGTGAATGGATCCAGGAGCTGTCATCTCTCTTGTGGGGCCCTATGTAGGTTTTAATCCCTGTGAATGGATCCAGGAGCTTTTCATCTCCCTTGTGGGGGGCCCCAAAGTGTTATAATCCCTGTGAATGGATCCAGGAGGGTGTCACATCTCTTGTGGGGCCCTATGTAGTTATAAACCCTGGGGAGGATCCAGGAGCTGGGCATCTCTCTTGTGGGGCCCCATGTAGTTATAATCCCTGTGAATGGATCCAGGAGCTGTCACTCTCTTGTGGGGCCCTAATGTAGTTATAATCCTCGTGAATGGATCCAGGAGCTGTCATCTCTCTTGTGGGGCCCTATGTAGTTATAATCCCCGTGTATGGATCCAGGAGCTGTCACCTCTCTTGTGGGGCCCTATGTAGTTATAATCCCTGTGAATGGATCCAGGAGCTGTCACATCTCTTGTGGGGCCCTATGTAGTTATAATCCCCGTGAATGGATCCAGGAGCTGTCACATCTCTTGTGGGGCCCTATGTAGTTATAATCCCTGTGAATGGATCCAGGAGCTGTCATCTCTCTTGTGGGGCGGTATGTAGTTATAATCCCGTGAATGGATCCAGGAGCAGTCACATCTTTTTGTGGGGCCCCATGTAGTTTATAATCCCCGTTGAATGGATCCAGGAGCTGTCCCCATCTCTTGTGGGCCCTATTAGTTATAATCCCCGTGTATGGATCCCGGAGCCCTTTACTCTCTTGTGGGCCCTATGTAGTTTTAATCCCCGTGTAAAGGATCCAGGAGCTGTCACATTCTCTTGTGGGGCCCTATGTAGTTATAATCCCGTGGGAAAGGATCCAGGAGCTTTTCACCTCTCTTGTGGGCCCTATGTAGTTAATAATCCCGGAATGGATTTCCAGGAGCTGTCACATCTCTTGTGGGGCCCTATGTAGTTATAATCCCCGTGAATGGATCCAGGAGCTGTCATCTCTCTTGTGGGGCCCTATGTAGTTATAATCCCCGTGTATGGATCCAGGAGCTGTCATCTCTCTTGTGGGGCCCTATGTAGTTATAATCCCCGTGAATGGATCCAGGAGCTGTCACATCTCTTGTGGGGCCCTATGTAGTTATAATCCCCGTGAATGGATCCAGGAGCTGTGAGCTCTTTTGTGGGGCCCCATGTAGCTCCAGTCCAGGTGAATGGATCCAGGAGCCTTCATCTCTCTTGTGGGGCCCCATGTAGCTCCAATCCAGGTGAATGGATCCAGGAGCAGTCACCTCACGCGGTTTATCTGGGGATGGGGGGGGGGGGGGTATATTAGTCAGTGACCGATCAGTCCTGTAATGTGATCAGTGTGAGGATCTGATGTCTCTGTGGCCACCTGTGATATGTGGACGCCTGGGTCAAGGCATCTCCAGGGCGGCCGGGGTTGTGGGTGTCCCAGCGGTGAAGTGGTTGGTACCAAACAAAAGTGTCCAATGAAGGATGACCGGGGACAGGTTGGGGTGGAGGCGACTCCGTCAGGTCAGAGCATGAGGGATCATGAGGGATCCACAGCTGGAGGACGGAGATGTCCTGGCTGACGGGTATCCGGCCATTGAGTATTAGGCTGCAGATATTATGATGCCCGGGAGGGGGGGGGGCTGCTTTCATGTAGCTCTGAGTGGGGGGAGGGGGCCGTCCTTTATAACATAACAGCCATCGCCTCCTTCCATGTGAATAATTAAGATGAACCATTCACAGTGATGACGGCAGAACAATGACCGGCCAGAGAGCGAGCCACTGGACCCTGACCACAGATAAGGGGGGGGGAGGGGGACTACAACCCCCAGTGTACACACAGTGATGACTGCAGAACAATGACCGGCCCGAGAGCGAGGAGCCACTGGACCCTGACCACAGATAAGGGGGGAGGACTACAACCCCCAGTGTACACACAGTGATGACTGCAGAACAATGACCGGCCAGAGAGCGAGCCACTGGACCCTGACCACCGATAAGGGGGGGGAGGGGGACTACAACCCCCAGTGACAACAGTGATACGGCAAACAATGACCGGCCCGAGAGCGAGGAGCCACTGGACCCTTTTCCCAAATAAGGGGGGAGGATACAACCCCCCTTTACCACATATACTGCGAACAATGACCGGCCCCGGAGCGAGCCACGGACCCTACCAAGATAAGGGGGGGGGGGGGGACTAAAAACCCCCCGTGTACACACAGTGATGATGCAAAAACAATGACCGTCCCCCAGGCGAGGAGCCACTGGGCCCGGACCAACGATAAGGGGGGGGGGGGGACACAACCCCCCGTGTAACACGTGGGTACTGCGAACAAGACCGGCTGGGGCGGGAGCCCCTGGACCCTGACCACAGCTCAAAAAGGGAAGACTTCAACCCCAGTGTACACGTAGTCAGCCCCCGCCCTCCCCCCCGGGCACTCCTGGTATACAGCGCAGAATCGTACAGAAAATCCTTCTCCGCCTCTTTCCATAAATTTCCCCCCCCCCTGAAAAACAGAAACCATTCCAGCAAATTTCATCAAAGGGCCGAGGGCCGGGGCATCCCACAAGCAGCTCTGATAGGGCGCGAGGGCCCGGGGCTATCCTAAATGCAAACTCTGATAGGGCGGGTTTAGGGCGGGTCACCTCCATCAGAGCCTGATAGGGGCTGAGGCCGGGTCTACCTCACATGCAGGGCTCTGAAAAGGGGGGGCCGAGGCGGCTACCTCACGCAGGGCTCTGATGGACGGGTGAGGCCGGGGGTATCCTCACATGCGGCTCTGTAGGACGGGGGCCCAGGCCGGGTCATCCCCATGCAGGGCTCTGAAGGACGGGTGGGGCCGGGGCCCCATCCCACATCGGGGGTCGATAACGCCGAGGCCGGGGCAAACCCCCTGCAGGGGGTAGGAAAGGCTGAGGCCCGGGTTA
>JAODAL010086332.1:0-10285 GCA_025379985.1 Phyllomedusa bahiana
ACAAATCCTTGCGAAATAATATCTGACTTCCAATGTGTAATTGAGTTCTCTTTTATACATGCTTCATTGTATAGTTTTGGCTTAAAAACAAAAAAGTACAAATTTGTATTCTTTTATGCAATTTTTCATAGTGTAGTTACAAAATAATCTTTTTTAGTGCTTGTGTTTTACATGCTTTCTTGTAAGTTAATTAATGGATAACGTGTTTTTACACAGGAAACTATCTCCACCACCTAAAGTCAGATGCTTTAAAGATCTCTATGAAAATTGCCTCTGCTAACTAATTTTGTCTCTGATTTTTCATTCAGAGCAGTCTTCTTGATCTCTGAGGCAGCCAGAGAATAAAGATCAGACCCTAATAATGCAGCCAAGCTGCTTATTATTGCTTTTGGCAAGAAGGATTTAACTACTGCGACTTGTGCTTTTGTGTAATTAATTGAATACTGTGTATAATTTTATTAACTATTTTTGTTTTTGCCTTTGTTGAAGGATATATGCATCTGACAAAAGGTTCTTGGTCTATTTCATTCTTCATCGGAGAAATAACCAAGGCCATTGTCCCTCTTTTTTTAGATGTGTACAGATAACTTTTGAGCGTCTCCAGCATTTCTCACTCTCTTCCCTGCTCACCCAGATATCTATCTGAGGAAGGCTTGTGAGCTGAAAACGTTCCTCTAATCTGGATATTATCAAAACACTGTTATTGCAATCGTATTTCATTTTCTATGCTGGAGAAATGTCTGTCAAATAAAACACAATATTAAGCATTCAGAAGGTGTGCCGTGAATTAACTTTGCTGGTATATTGTGGATTGGTTATCCACGTCACGAGCACCCAGAAGTTACCTCACTAAGGAGTGCAACATCCTATCCAATTTCAGATAAATTTTGATGACTTGTCTTCTTTGTCACTCTTTGTAACTGCTTGCCGACTGGTAAATGACTATAAATGTCAAGCTGGTCCAATAGCAACTCTGCAAGGATGTTTCTGAATGTTCTTGCAAAGTCATCAGCTGCAGAAGGGGAGAGTAGGCTGCTATTGACAGCCAGACTCTCCTGAGAGAGGGCAGGGAGATTGATTACTGTCTCTGCCTTCCAAATTGCTGTATAAATGACACTCAATGGGCGCAATGTCTACAGCTTAGAAGGCAGATACAATTCTTTAAATGTGTTTAATGTTTTGCTTGTATAAATTAGTTCTTGTATTATGTATTTTATTAACCTTTGTTCGGTTTCCAGAGAAGTGCAAACACTTTGCCAGAATTGGAGCACCTGTTGAACTTCTTAAGGGCTTGTGTTCTTTTCTTACCTCTGTAGATACAAACATCAAGAAGGACCTTAGTCCTGAAGAGAATCTTCTGAACATAACAGGGTAAGATTTAAAAATTTGTTTTTTCCTCCCTTACTTTTGAGCAAAATTATTTTTTACTTTTTTTAATATTTTTAAAGTTTGGGCGAACCCGATTCAAAACGAAGGGGAAAATTCGTTTGGGAAATTTTCGGGGAAAAAACTTGCTTTTGGGGCCCAAAATCGAACGTTGGGGTATTCGGGGGGGAACGAATGTGTTTTTATTGAAAAAATTGGTTTGAGAGCACATGGCGCTACAGGGGGGGCAAAGCACTCTGGGGGAAAAAGGGGCATAGCCGCTTTGGCCAAGTGCGGGAGGGTGAAGCCAACCCAGAAACCGGGATTCTGGGGGACGTCACCCGCACATATAAGTCCGGGGCACGCCGGGAGCTCACACCCTCTCACGGGTGCTCATCAGGGAAGGTGGCTGCCGCGGCTGATAGCCTTACTGAAGAATTGTTTTTTATACAGACAAATTTTTGGGGGTGTCTCAGTTTGTTTTCGAGCCCTGTTCTTTTAATTTTCTTTTTCAATTTTTTTGGGGGTTTTGGTTTCTGACATCCAGGGGTGCGTCCCTGCAGCTCATTAACATTCCAAAAATCCAAAAGGGGACCTAAAGCCATTTCCCTTTGTATTAATTTAAAAAAACCCCAGCTTTTTTTCCCAATAAAAAATCCCCACTTCTTTTTTGGGCCCTGCTCAATTCTATTCCCAATTTACTTTCCGGGGGTTAAAATTTAAGCTTTTTGGTTTTGCGGGTGTGCTGCCCCCAAAGGGAAACCGTCTTTTTTCCCGCCAAAAATAAAAATTTTTTTCCGTGGGCCCTAATTCACAAGAAAAGGTTTAATTTTAAAAACTGTATCCTTGTTTTTGTGGCGAAAAGGGAAAACCCACGCAACGTAAAAACACTACAAAGCTACTATTTTTGGGCGGTTTAAAATTCTTTGGGGGCAATTTAAAATCCAGGGGTTAATTAACGTTTTTTTTTTTGCTGGTGTGGACCCCAAAAAAACCGCTTTTTAAAGCCAAAATATATACTTTTTTTCCTGTACCCCTAATTCAAAAGGGCAAATTTTTAATTAAAACTGTAACCCCTTGTTGTTTTGGGGTAAAAAACACGAAATTTGAAACCCAGGGGCTACAAAGCTACAAGTTTGTGCGGCTCAATTTTTTTTGGGCGCAACTTACATCCGGGGTTTAAATTTTAAAGCGTTGTTTTTGGCTGGTGTGCTGACCCCCAAAAAAAACCGTCTTTTTCCCCCAAAATATTTACATTTTTCCTGCACCCCTAATTCAAAAGAAAAAGGTTAAATTTTAAATTTAAATCTCTTGTTTTTGTGGCGTAGAAAAAACCGCAATTGTAAACCTCCCAAAGCCCCAAGTTTGTGCGGCTAAATTTTTTGGGCCCGAAATTTTTTAACATCCAGGGGTTAATTAAGCGTTTTTTTGCGGGTGTGCGCCCCCAAAAAAAACCGTCCTTTTTAAACCCGCCAAAATATAAAAATTTTTTTCCCTGTGGGCCTAATTCACAAAAAAGGGTTTATTCCCAACTGTATTTTGTTGTGTGGCGTAGAAAACCAATTGAAACACCCCAAAAAAGCTACTATTTTTGTGCGGCTCAATTCTTTGGGGCAATTTACATCCGGGGGTTTTAAATTAAGCGTTGTTTTGCTGGTGTGCTGCCCCAAAACCTTTTTTAAACGCCCAAAAAAATATCATTTTTCCTGTACCCCAAAATTTCCAAGCAAAGGTTAATTTAAAACTGTTTCTTTTTTGTGTGGGTAAAAAAAAAACACGCAATTGAAAACACGCCCAAAGCTACTAGTTTGTGCGGTCAATTTTTTTGGCGAAATTTACATCCGGGGGTTTAATTAAGCGTTTTTTTTTGCGGGTTGTGCACAAAAATAAACCGTCTTTTTCAACGCCAAAATTTTATAAATTTTTTCCTGCCCCCTAATTCAAAAGCAAAGGTTAATTACAAACTGTATTCTTGTTGTGTGGGTAGGAAAACCCCAAAATTGTAACACCTACAAAGTTTTCCCAAAGTTTTGGGGCGGCTAAATTTCCCTTTGGCGGCCAAACTTACTCCAGGGTTTAAATTTTGGGCGTTGTTTTGCGGTGTTTTGGGACCCAAGAAACAGTCTTTTTCAACGCCAAAAAAAATATAAATTTTTCCGTAGCCTAATTACAAGAAAAGGGTTTAAATTTTAAACTTTTATTCTTGTTGTGTGGCGTAGAAAAAAACGAAATTTGTAACCAACGTACAAAGCTACTATTTTGTGCGGCCCCAATTCTTTGGCGCAATTTACATTGGGGTTTAAATTTAAGCGTTTTTTTTTGCTGGTGTGCTGACCCCAAAAAAACCGTCTTTTTTTCAACGCCAAAATAAAAAATTTTTTCCTGTAGCCTAATTCAAAAAGAAAAGGTTTAAATTAAAAACTGAAAAATTTTCCCCCTTTTTGGGGTGGCGAAGAAAACACGAATTGAAAACACGCTAAAAAGGGCTACTATTTTTGTGGGGCCCTCAATTTCTTTGGCGCAATTTACACCCCAGGGGTTAAATTAAGCATTGTTTTGCGGGTGGGGCGGGACCCCAAGAAAACCGTCTTTTTCAACGCCAAAATAAAACATTTTTCCTGTGGGCCAAAATTCCCAAAAAGAAAAGGGTTTAAATTTAAACAATTTGTATCTCTTGTTTGTGTGGCTTAAAAGGGGAAACACACAATTTAACACGCTACAAAGTATTTAGTTTGGGGCGGTTTCCCTTTTTTTGGGCGAAAATTTTCATCCAGGGGTTAATTAAAGGTTGTTTTGTGGTGTGCGGGACAAAAAAAAACCGTCTTTTCAACGCCAAAATATTACATTTTTTTCACTGAAACAAATTTCTGCCCGAAGGTTAATTAACCCCTTTTGTGCTTTTAATTTATTAAAAACACACAGTTTTTTTTAAACGGACACATACAAGTAAATTTTTCCTGGCCTTTTTGGGGAGCCCCAAATTTATACCCAAGGGTTTACCCAGCTTTTTTCGGGGTTCTTTTGGGAAAGTAAAAAAACAGGGGGGTATTTTTTTTAAATATAAAAGATATCACATCAAACAGTGTCTTTTACATTTTAAAACCCAAAAGAAATGTCAAAACCCAGAGGGGTGGCAGGTCTGCACCTGTGAGTGGCAGGGGCACAAACATTCCTGGAACAGGCCCGGGTTCCCCAGAAACAGAAAAGGGGACGTCGCAGCAGGGGTCCCCGGGTTTGGGGGCCAAAAACTGCCGCTGTCTTCTACGGCCGTGTGTTTTTTCAGGGAAACCCCAAAGGGGTTTTTCTTGTTTTGGTTGACTAGGTCACCCTTTTCCCTCCCAGATGACATCTGAAAAACCCCAGCCAAATCGGTGGGAACCTCAGACCAACCATTTTTTGGGCATGGCCCGGGAGGGGGTTTTCAGCGGCCCTCCCCCTTCCTCAGCCCGCCTCTGTCCCATCCCCCTTCCCTCAGCCCGGATCTACTTTGTTGGGGCTGGGCTAGCGCCACTATTTTAGCGAGGATGGGAAAAATTTTTAGTAGGGCAGTCAGCAGCTAAATTGGCAGCCCCAAAAAAATGGGGGCCAAAATCGCCTTTCTTCTTGCAGTAGGCGGCAAAAATTAGATGTAAAAGGGGGCATGGGAAAGGGCTGTTTTTTAGAGGTCAGCCTCGCCTACCAAGGGCTGGTGATGAGGGCGCAGGGACGATGAAACAAAAAATAGATATGATTTTAGCCGACCGCCCCTTGGGAGCCGGGTGAGGAGGGGGTTCATATCGTCAGGAGAAGAGGGCGTCAGCTTGGCGCCCAGGCAGCACACAGCCCGGGGAAGTGGGTTTTTTTTTGGGCCCTGAGTCAGCAGGTTTGCGCAGTGTGAGGTCGGGGGCCCCGCCCGGGCCCCGGGGGGGAAAAAAAACCCCCTTTGTAGGTTCCCCAAAAAATAGAAGCACGGGGCTCAGTGAAAGGGAGCGGGGGCAGTAGTCACTCAGTTTAGGGGGCGTTGTAAATAAAATCCCCAAAACTGGGGGTGTGGCGTTCTTTGCTAAGGGCACCGGGGGAGCCGAATAGGGTATATGTAGAATCTGTTTAAACCCGAAAGTGAAGCGTGGCCAGGGGGGGCTAACGTTGACAACCCCGGGCCCCGGTCAACACATGCAGCGTCACCATTTCCCGGGGGCCTTGGGAGAAACGTGGACAGAGTGGGGCCATCCGCCGGCAGCAACACAGCATCAGCAGCGCCCGGGGCTGCATGCCATTGAGCCAGTAAAAGGCTCCACCACCTCTGAGAAGGGAGCTTTTTCCCTTTTTTGCCATCATCTCCCGTCCAAGCCCTGCCCCCCGAAACAGACGCTAGCATCGTTCAGCGGGGCGATTGCAAAGAGACAACATACGTCCAACCACCCTAAGGGCAGCAGCTGACCGTGTCCTGCCCGTTGTTGGTACTGCAGTCCCTCCCTTTCCCAAAAATGGTGGACCTGCACCTTTCAGAGAACAATGGTTATGCCGAGCCGAGTGGAGATTCCAAGCCGTAATTTTTTTTTCCCAAAAAGGCAAGTACCAGCATTCATAAAATGTAGAACAGAAGGGTGGGTCAGCCCTTGACTTATGGTTTGTTCCAAGGTCAGGAAAGCGCGGATTTTCTGGAGCTGTAACTACGGTCGGGGCCAGTACATGCCCTTTTTTTAAATGGGTGAATGTGCTTCCGCCCAGGGACACCCAAAAACTTGGGGCAGGAACGGCGCTTTCTCCCCCACGTTGCAAATGCGCACCTGCGCCAATGTCCCCCTCCCCCTCCACCACTAGTGTTGGCATTTTTATGACAAAGTTTAATCGGCAAAGGGTTTTTATGGTGATCGAAAATTTCCAGATCATGCGATAAAATTTAAATAAAATTGTGCATATCTGTTAAGATCGCGCCTTTTTCGGCGCTTCCCGTAATTTTTGGGGGCACAAATAGATTACAGAATAGAGAGGGTGAATTTTGTGTGGACTCATGACTGGATGGTTGGGTTCGATTGGGTGGAAAAATCACATGACCTCGTTTTTTAAAAGAAAAAGCGTTTCCTGTTTCAGCCTCAGTGTCTCTCAGCGTCTCATAGGGGAAAGGGCCTGCGCCTGCCTTGGCCAAACGCTCAGCGAAATTAGTCTATTTCTGCACAGTGCCGCCTCTACTATTAGCGGGGGTCCTTCCCAAATTTTGTTAGATTAAAAAGATTTAAGATTTTTTGATTAGCAAGGGAAAATTTTTTAAAAAAGCATTTCCGTGTAAAATTCACGGCGGTGGGGCGGGGGGCGGGGGGGGGCCCCCGGGGGAAAAACAGACAAGTCTATCTATAAAGAACATGGGGAAAGTTCACCAAGATTAGTGTAGCTTTAGTGGAATATCTTTTTTTATTAACAGTTTTTCATTTAAAATTTCCTGGGTATTGGGAGCCTGAACTTTAATTGGGGTACAATCATTTCTAGTAAATGCAGGGCTCTTTGTTTGCGGGAAAATCCCCTTTTATTTTCAGTATACTATCGATAGGTGTTCATTTTCAATTTTACCCCTTACACCTGTGGACGTTTGATATATCCACCTTGCAGTAAATTACAATCAGCAATCTTGTAGTCAGCACAGGTTGTTTGTTGCCAAAAATAACGTGTATCGTACTAATACATCACTGTTACGTGTTTTTTGACTTTTGCGCACCCAGCATTGTTCATTGACGCAGCAATTACGTAAATCTTTTAAAAACAGCAAAATTTCAATATTCTCCACAGGCGTGAATTGAAAGGGTGCAAAAATACAGTTTATTATTCAAAAACATAACAGTTAGTGTTTTTGATTTGGCACATCCAGCATTGTCATTGACGCAGGCATCTACGTAAATCTTAAAACAGCAATTTATATTCCACAGGTGAATTGGAATGGTTGCAGGAAATTATCGTTTATTTATACCACAAACACTAAACAGTTACTGTGTTTTTTGACTTTTGCACAACCACAGAATTGTTCATTGACGCAGCTTCTAGTAAATCTTATAATCAGCAATTCTTTATTCACCACAGCGTGAATTGAAAAGGTGCAAAAAAAAATTACCGTTATTATACCAAACATACAGTTACGTGTTTTTTTTTTGACTTTTGCCACCCTGCATGTTTCATTGACGCACCATCTACGTAAAATCTAAAACAGCAATTCTCTATTCACCACAGGTGAATTGAAAGGTGCAAAAATACCCGTTTATTATACCAAAAAATACATAACAGTTACGGTTTTTTGACTTTTGCGCACCCAGCATTGTTCATGAACGCATGCGCATCTACGTAAATCTTAAAACAGCAAATTCTATATTCACCACAGCGTGATTGAAAAGGTGCAAAAAATACCGTTTATTATTTCAAAACATAACAGTTACGTGTTTTTTTTGCTTTTGCACAACCCAGCATTGTTCATCTGTAGCGAATCTAAGTAAATCTTAAATACAGCAATTTCTATATTCACCACAGGTGAATTGAAAGTTGCAAAAAAATAGTTTTATTATACCAAAACATAACTGTTACGTGTTTTTTGACATTTGTGGCATCCAGCATTTTCGTTCATTGACGCAGAGCATCACGGTAAAATCTTAAAGAACAGCAATTTATATTCACCAACGGTGAATTTGAAAGGTGCAAAAATAATACCGTTTATTATACCAAAAACATAAACAGATACGTGTTTTTTGGGTCTCTTTGCCCAGGCAGATTTGTTGATAGACACCTTGCAGTTAAATTTGAACCCAGCAATTTGTTTTGAATTAGAGGGATTTGAGAATAGCTGTTGATTGCCGTTCTTTTAATAAGAGGACTTTCAAAACTATTCCATACCTCTCAATTTTTTATATTCTGAACATGGAGCGAAATGCAGGTGGTAAGAGAGCAAAGCGGGGGGTTAGACTTGGAGGTAGAGGTACGAGAGAAGGTGCTCCTTCCAGTGACTGGCGACAAATGCATGCCAGCGGATCGTCAGTTGCAGGACGTCAGGCCTGTCATCGCTTGGTCAGGGCCCTGTGAATCTAAGTATCGAACATCGTCGCCCAATCTGTCCTACAGATGGTTAATGCAACCATGCATCTAGCAGTCTTACTCCTCATCCTCGCAGTCACGGGCCAAAATGTCGTCATCAGCATCATCGCATCCGTCAACAATGAAGCAGCCCAAATGTCAACTCGTGTACCACCACTGTGGATAATTCCATTGTCTGATGACCTCTTTGATGACCAAATTGCGGTTGGGGTCAGAAGGCATGTTAAATGATTCCCCCCAATAAGGATGATTTTTAGTCTGCTCTGACGCCCAGTTACTGATGCATCAGAGGAGGTGAAGGGAAGCACAGGTCAATCGGCACAAAATCCCGGGCGCGTCGGCAATGCTTGCTAGTGCCCTTGCCTTGTAGCCCAACAGCTTCTCTGGATGCAGAGAAAGTCAGGACGACAAGTCACCTGTGTTGATGATGATGATGATGACGAATTGAGGATCAATCTGAGTCTTTTCCGCAGAATTGCTTTGCGTAGAGCGCTTCATCAGTGGACGGAGGAGGAAGACGATGGGGTAGTGTTCCAATTACTGGGTCCCGCCACAAAATGGGAGAGGGCCGGTCGCAGCATGAAAACGTCGCTGATATGATTCGGCCGCCACGGTCAGCGCAAACCCCGCTCCTGCTTATCGCCGTCAAAAAGGCCGGACCTCTAAAGGTGGGCCTTTTTGAGCAAGCTCTGATTCACCAACGATGTCATATGCCCCTTTCCCGAAAACGCATAAGTAGAGGCAAAACCTTAAGGGGTTTAAACCACCACCAACATGTCTGTAATGAGCGAATGCATGAGTAAATGGAGGGAAAAAATTGGCCAAAAAAGGCCCCGACGGCCGGGCCTCCAACCACTTCAACCCTCTGTTCCCCCTCCTCCCCCCAAACACAAGCGTTCCTCAGTTGCCCATGTCCTCAGAGTAGATAGGGATCACCCTCCCTTCAGCCCCCACCGTCCCCGGTACCCCAGACCACCGGACCCATCCCCCCCCTTCTCTTCCCGCCATTTTGACGACTGCAGCCTTTAAGGGCCGTTCTAGCAGCCAGTTCTGTTTTCCCGGGTTTGGGGGGCAGAAGAAACATTTAACCCCAAACCCCACCCCAAACCCAAAAAGCCTGAATGCGCATTGCCAGGCTTTTGGGCCCTTTGGGAAATGTTCCCTTTTCCGTTGGGGGACACAGGGGGTTCCCCCACTTGGCCTCGCCTCCCCCCAATCCCCAGAGCCGAGAGGTTTTTCTTTGCAGAAAAGCCGCCCCTCCCCTGGCCCCCAGTGTACAAAAATTTCAAGCGCGTTGTCTGCACTGTGTCCGGAAAAACCCATCTCCCAAACCGAAATGGACTAGTAAACACGGCCAAGGCCGCTATATCTCTGTGACAGCTCACGGGGGGAGTGGGTGGATGTTCTGGGGGTGACGGGGGGCCCTCTCGGCCCCACGCTCTTTTAAAACCCCAGGGGTTTGCAGGGGGCTCTTTCCCCCAAGGTCCTTGGTGGATACGTCCAGAGACACCAGGGCCTTTTTTTTTGGAGACCGTCCACAACAGGTCGGAGCTGTGGACGGCTCTGCAACGAGACCCCACACTGGTGGGTGCAAGAACCTTGTGCAGGCAAGGTGGTGTGCGGTTTAAGGGGGAAAAATGTGGCGCCCCTTAAATCGGTAGGTGGAGACATCCCTTGCCTGGCAATGTCTGAATTGTCGTCCAGAAATTTTTAAAAGCTACCGGGTCTGGATGCCTGCTGAAGAAGGCCAAGGTTGGTTGCACTTCGCCGTTGCCCTGCTTCGCCCGTGGCTGCGTTTCAGCGTAGCTCGGCCCCCCGTAACCGTCTCTTGTTGAGTGGAACCCGTGGAATTTTCCCCCCCTCAATGCTA
>JAODAL010086333.1:0-10284 GCA_025379985.1 Phyllomedusa bahiana
AAACCCCCTTTAAATTTTGCCCCCCTTTTATATTTTCCTCCATTCCAGAAACCACTTTGGGTTTTCCCCCCCTTGTCGCTGTTTAAATTCCCCGACCTTGGATCAGGACCACACCGCTACAGCTGCTGATTGACTGCAGCAGTCTTGTGACATTGTCTGACATCACGGTTTGCAAGTGTTGATGTCAGGACATGTCACTCCCCTTTTTTTAAATTGCGGGGGGGAATGTCACCCCAAAACCATGGGGAAAAAGGGAAAGTTCAAGGGACATCGGCGTCATCGCAGGGTCGGGTAGTATATTGTACACTTCCTTCACTTCAGGCCACTTGGGTCGTCCCGGGATATTCGCCTTGGCCGCCGTCCTTGGTAGAACGGTGGCACTTTAACCAGGGCACGGGACACCGGGTTTTTTCTCCACCTTTTATTCCTTCCAAGCACCATGTACAAAATAAATGAAACAAACCCTACCCCGTCTGGCCGCTTATTTCCAAAGGGACTTTACTTTTCTATTAGATCTGCCCTAGTGTCCATCAGAACAGCCAAATTTCTACCAGCCTCCATGGTTAGGCTTCCAAGGTCACCCACCGCGGGCCTAAAGCCCTGGGGAAAGGGCCTTCCTCAGTCCTCGCCGCTCCATTCGAGGAAGTGAACCACCCCCCCGTACACCTAAAGGGGCCTTTTTTATGGGAAACCCAGCCCTTTCCAAATCCTGGGCCGGACCATGGGGGGGCAGACGCCCCCCCCGACACATTGTCCACTCCAAAAAGACCGACCCAGGAAAAGCTGAAAAGCCAAACTAAAAAACAAAACCTTGCCCCCACTTTGGGGGCTACCCCAATACGGGGCCTTATTCCACCAAGGGGCCCGGTACCTTTGGGGCTGTTTTCAATACCATTGGTATGACTCCACCTAGTGGCGAAAAGGCAGCTACCTTTAGGGCACCGCCACTATATATATATAAATATATATATTATATATATAAATTTAAATTTATTTATTTTAAAATTTAAAAATTTATAATATAAATTATATATATTCAAAACATATATAAAATCATTTTATTTTTATAATAATTTTTTTTTATAATTTTTTTCCAATTACCTTTTTTACACGCAATTTATTTTATTTTGTGTTGGGACGGGGAATTTTTTATGTTTCCCCTTTCTTTTAGGTACATGTCCCTTTTAGGGGCAGTCAAAAGAGACTAATAATTTCAGCGTAAAATAATTGATTTGCGCTGTAAGAAAATTCCCGGGGAAATTTCCTGGCGGCTATCTTGATCTTGCTGTACATTTTCCAGCAAAAAAGGTGTTTATGTGTGGGCTGTACAGCGTTGGCCTGCATGACATCACGCACATTGCTCCTGAAAAGCTTTGCAAAGACATAGGTAACATTTCAAACTTCCTCATGTTGCCTCCTGGTTTTGAAAGATAATTAAGCGTTGCATTCCCCGTCAAATTTTTAAAAAAAGTCCCGACAGGAATTTTTTGGAAATATCAAGTTCATTCTGCAATTTAATTTTTTTAAAGGGGTTTTCTCACTAACTTTTTACGACCGCAAACATTTACATTTACTTTTGTTTCCTCAGGGTTTGTGGTTTTGGTCCCTTTGCATGTTAGCAATTCAGCTTCTAGAAGAGCGCTTCCCGGCAATAAGGGGGAGCTAAACTTTAAAAATAAAAAATCAACAGATGCCCTTGGGGCGAATTCAAGGATTTATCTTTCGCAGAAAGCTAATCTTTTAATACATTTTTCCCAAGCTAGCCCATTAGCCCCTGTGGAGTCTAATACAAAAATATGGCACACTAAACTAAGTGAAACATCAAGGTATATAGGAATATTGGAAATGCATTACTGTTAAGGAAATATGAAAAACCTGGGACTCTTAGTTTAAAGTTTTTGATCAAAGATTGCATTAAGCTCACCTCCCAATAGCGTCAAGGGGATCCCAGAACAGGTGAGTCCCTAACCACTAACATGTTACCTCACTAGGAGTCCGTTCAGACTACAACTTCTCAGGGAGTGACAGGAACTTGCAATTGAACTATCCTGCACTGGTTTAAAAGAGGCGGCAGAGTGCAGCAAGCCAATGAGGCTGCCATTTCTCAATGGTAATGTAACTGCCTCTCTGCTTTCTCAGCTAATTAGATAATAGAGTTCTAGTCTAGTATGTAGCTAAAATGAGAAACCTGTGTGCACTCAAGAGCACATAACATGTCTCTTATCTCATGACTAAAGTAAAATCAACAAAGCAATTTATTTAGAAAAAGTCTTCAATTAACTGTCCATTCATGTTGAAAGTTAATCTCTGTCGTGAGAAAACCCCTTTAACCTAAGTATCCAAGGCACAAATCTGCTACAAAGGGGGTGCACAATGTTGTCTGGTCTGAGGGACACATTTCTTAGATTTAACCAATCGCAAAGGCTGCAGGGAAACCTAAATGAGTTTCACCATCTGAATATCGAAAATATGTTATACATTTTAATGGGTACCAGTCACATGTCCAGAACCTGTTGAGAAAATCGGGGTCCCTTCTTTTCCATTCTCAAGTCCATGCATGTGGGTAGGTCCATGTAGTTTATGTGAGTTCTTGAAAACCCCCAATTGTTTCACCACTTTCATAAGCTCCAATGAAGATGGCAGCCCCCGTGCACGGCCTCCTCTCCACCTCCTCTTTTTCTTTATATACAGACAAAATAAAGGCTTTCAGTGCTCAGTTTGATCAAATTGCATATGCCCAAATAGCCTCATAAGGTGGGTCTCTAATGCTTCTCTGTGGAGCCGAAATCGCCATAAATCCAGGATTGGGCCTTATTCATAAGGACCTTATGCAGTAAGGTGGGAGGCAGCTACTTCTCCAAATGCACAATCCAAGAAAAAAGACAAAGTTAGCCTGAACCTCCATTCAAAATTTGCATAGAAGCTGGTTCACACTATTATGACTGCAAAAAGTAAGTTCTCAAGAAAAACATCACCAAGCCAGCAGTTAAACCATAGAAATTGTGTGCTCCTTGCTACCTTGATGCAGCAGGTGGACATTCACATTTTGATCAAACTGTGCGCTAAAAGCCTTTATTTTCAGCAGGTTTAAAGCATTGCAGTCATACATTTTAAGTGTAACACTAGTGCAATGTTTGTATGGTTTTAGTGCCGGCTAGGTGCTGCTGTGTTTGTTGTTTTTTTTATGTATGGGGATTCATGAGACGGCTGCACAGTGCACCATTAATTACGTACCCATTCCTGCTTATTTGCTATGCTTTACTCTTTTTATCTCTGACTTGGAAAAGACGTATGAGCAGCTACCAGTTGAAGTTGAACATGTCTCTGACCAGATGGTTGGGGGCCACACTAAATGAGGAAGTGAGTTGCTGGTTGTGCAACCCTGGTCTAAATTCTCTGTGTGCCAGACCCTCCACCACTCCACAACATCTGCTGTGGAGTTTACCCATTTTGAAGCAGTGGATAAAATCGATAGCCGTATTCTGCAGTTGTTAGGCTATGTTTCATCAGATTTACGGTGGATTCAGTATTTTAAATCCGACTGTACCCAGCGCTGTGTAGACCGCAGTGAAAAATCCGTGCTGTAGTCTACACAGTAAGGATTTCTTTAGTCAGTTTTGAAATCCGCTGGATTCTGGTGGATTTTCAAACCTGCGGGATCTTCTGCAGGATTGCCGCCTGATTTCTGTACATTCAATGTATGGGGCTGACGGCAAATCCGGAAACAGACTGTGGATTTTTAGCGTAAATCTGCACCAAAAAATGCGGTCCATCAATGTTAAAATGCTGACTGATTTTGGACGCTATTTTAACGTTATTGTGTAGACATAGCCTTCCATGCAACTTATACTGTGGATCGTGATCTATTTTCAGGCTAATAGTCTCCAAAAAATGGGAATCTCACAAGAGAACAGAGAGGGACTTTTGATCACTATATTTACTATTTTGCCATAGGCAAACTTAAACTCTATCAGTTCTCTATCTATAAAATACTAAAACGTAACTTTTATTATGTATAACTCTCAACCTCTATACACACTATTTAAAAACCTGATTTCTAATCTCTCAATTTTCCCTTTCTACTTCTGAAGGAAGGAAAAGCTTCTTTTCTATTATCAAGTCTGGTGGAACACCACCTATTAACAGGAAAGCCTTATATATACAGCAAATTACTAACTCCAGTAAGGAATCCCAAGCCTCCTACTTGGGCAGTCGTCCCTAATCTAATGGACACAAAATAAAAAAAAGCCCCCTTGTGACACCCTCTGCAGCGGGTGACACTTGTAGACAGAGGTGAGAAATCACCGGACCTCTAACCCCTGATAAAGCCAGTTTAGGGGGGAAAAACATTAGGGGATTTCTCACCTCTGTTAGAATGTCACCCGCTGCAAGGGGGTTTGTCAAAAGGGGGGCCTTTTTTGTTTTGTGCCCATTGATTAGGGACGACTGCCCAAGTGGGAGGTTTGGATCCCTTTGGAGTTATAAATTGTTTTTTAAATATAAGGTTTCCTGTTAAAGGTGGTTTTCCCACCAACTTGATAATAGAAAAGGACTATTCTTTCCTTCAGAAGAAAAGGGTAAAATTGAGAGATTAGAATTCAGGTTTCTATACTCCATTGATACCAATGCAATAAGGCTCTACCTAGAAAAAAAATGGTACAGCCCACGTTCCTGAACGTAATGGCAGAGCAGTCATGTGACCACACACAGGTCATGTGTTATGTGACCCCTGGTATCCAGGTAACAGCAGATTACTGAAGAGCAGAATGTCTCCAGTATTACTACCTCCAGCAGCGTCTTATCATTGCCACCCCACGGGTCAGTGCCCCGGTATCCAGAACATATGTATGGGGGAGCAAATTTTCTCCGAAACTCCCTCCACAGCGTTTATCAGTGCCCACCACACAGGTCATGTCCCCGGGTATCCGGGAAAACAGTATGATGGAGGAGCAAAAATTTCCAGTTTACACCTCCAGCAGCGCTTATATTTTCCCATTGTCTGTGGGGAAAGAGGCACATTCTTTGTCTTGATCTCGGGTCTCTCTTTGTGTTGGTTTTTTGTTACTTTATTAAAACATGACACACTTAAGAGACGGGGTTATACAATTAATCCCCAAAATGAGAGTTGCGGAATAACCTTATTAGTAATAATAATTCACCATTATTCCTATACAGTTGCCCATATAGATGATACGTAACCCTGTTAGTAAGTGTCAGGAGGTCACATGACTGACGCCATGTTTTGTGCACAATTACTGTGGACACGAATGTGGGCTACACCTTTTTTTCGAGATAAGATCCTGCTGCAGTAAAATATAAGGGGTCAGGGGAAATTTTTCTAGAATCGTAATAATTTCAAAAAATACAAAATTGTAGGGGTTTTTTTTATAAACATAATAAATAATTAAAAAAAGAAACCTAGTATACATATTAAGTATAGATTACTGTTCCCTTTCCGACCAGGCAGCGCGGGGAATTTTTTTAGGGTTTTCCCAAAATTTTAAAATTTTCCCCCGCTCCAAGGGACCCATCAAGTGTTTGGGATTAAAGGGGTTTTCCCACACTATTTCTACACCTGTATCCACTTCACTCGTTTTCTCAAAAGGGGGGCTTTGGTTTTTATTTGAATTGAATCATGGATCCCGGAGACATAACCATTTTTTTCCTTCTTTAGTAAAAGAAAGGTCTGTTTATTGTAGAACTTTAAGTAGCTACATTAAAAGCCAAGCTACAATTTTTGCCCCGGGGCAAAAGGGGGTCCTGGTTCAAATCCCTGCAAAACCCAAAACCCTGTGGTTTTTTATTTCTTTTATCAATTCACATACTCACTGAGGTTTTTTTTTTTTAATTTTTTGCACTGTTTAACTAATTACTAAGAGCGAAGGACAGGTTTTAAATGACAGCATCAGTAGCTTCCTTGGAAGAGAGGTGTGTCTGAAGTGCGACCAGGACGGGGGAGCCCCACCCTTTGGGTAAACCCCGTGGAGACAGCTGTAAACAAGGGTTCACTAAAAGAGCAGCTAAGAAAAAAACTTTCCAAAAATTTTTTATTAATGAAAAAAGGTGAAATTGTTTATTTTTTTAACTGACAAACCCCCACATCAATTTTACTTCGTGGCAAAACCCCTTTAAGAGAGCTGGTAACCGAACTGATCACAAAAACAGATGTCCATTGCCCCCCCCCCCCACCTCTGTTCTTGACTGAAGCGAGGGTTTAGTATGTGTTCTGCCGCCACATTCAATCCCTGTGGGCAGCCAGATACAGCTAAGTTCTGCACCGCAGCCTGAAGATAAATGGCAAACTTACTGCAAGTGATATATTCAGCCATTTTAAAAGTTTGCAAAAAGTTACAGGGACGGATCATGATCTGATTATAATGTGGGTCACATTTAGTTCATGTAGAAATAAGAAAATGATACAGTCGGCGCCAAAGTCAAGATCTGACAATCGTGATTTGTAAGCAGCCGCGTGCTGGCACACCGTGGCGCTGCGCTACCTACTTTTTCTGGGAGAAAAAAATTTTTGGGGTTCCTCCTGTGAGGCGGTCTAATTATGCATGTGTTTTGTTGCAGAGTCATTTGTCTGTGCGCTCAGTTTGAAGCTGTGCTTCAGCATGGCTTGAAAAGAAGCAGAGGATTAGCATTAACAGCAGCAGCAATCAAACAGGCAGCAGGATTCTCCCAAAAAGAGAAGGTAACCCCAAATTATTGACCTGCCTAATTTGTTTGACATTTTCCTGGGTGTCACTTTGCATGGCTTGTTGCAGCAGCATTTTATTTAGTCATTTGGCTAATGTACCAAGCCCGAGTGAATTATGCTTAACCGTTTAGCAGTCTTGACTTTTTGTACTAGCCCCGATGCCCTTTTAATATCCTTTTTCCATGTTCCCCATATACACAATCTATACACATTTACCTCTGTTTTAGCTCTCCTTACAGGAAAAACCTATCAGTATGATCTTATGCAGGTTTTGGGGTTTTCCCAGACATTTACCCCCAAAAATCCCAACCGAAATTTTTTTTGGGGGCCCCTAGGGCAACAATTTCCCACTTTAGGCATCCAAAACACACATAAAAAAGAAGTTACCTATTCAAAAAAAAAAACAAACCTTTAATTCTACAATAAAACCCTATAAAAAACTTATTAATTAATACATATCAAAAAAAGGGCCTACCCTTTTCCCCAAAAGCAGAGTAACCCGCCCCGTAAGGGCACCCCACCCGGAAAATAAATAAAAACCAAGTTTTTAACAGGACCAAAAACAAAGAAATGGAACTTTTCTTCAATTCATTATCAATCTCATCAGGGATATATAGGTTTTATCCCAAAGAAATTAATCTGAGTTTTTTGCTCAATTTTAATATGTTTTCCCCAAAAATAAGATTCTTTTATTCTGCCCCTATTACCTTTTTCGTCCTGCGTTTCCCCCTATGGTTATTTGGGGTTTATAGGGACCACAGGCAAACACTATCTCAAAAGTAAAGCCATATATTTTTTTCCCGAATCTTTCCCGCTTAAACTAGACATTCATTCCATGTATTTAAGGGGAAAAAGAGCAGTGGCTTATCCATGGTATTGCTAATGTTGGGAACAAAGTCTCAAAATCAAAGATAAACCCCATTATGATGATAGTCTAAGACAATGTACATCAAGATTGTCAAACCCTTTGGGTTTCTCCGGGCCCCGCCCCTTTTAAAAAACGCCGTGTTGTACTGACGTCGGTCCATGTACCCTTCTAGGGATGGGTATTCCAGGCATTGCTTTCTTTACATCCCACTTCTGGGGCCCGCATCCTGTCCCTTCCTCCCGGAGGCACATTTTATGATGTCCTCGCAGTGCCAGGGATGGACATGCGCTCGAAACTACCAAAAGCAGGTACAGGTCCTTTTTACAGAATTTAGCAGCAGCTCCAATACCTGGCCATTGAGACGTACTAGCACTTTAAAAGGGGTTTCTACTACATTGATTCATTTCCTCAGTCCTGTTTTTTTCGGTTTCACTTTTTAGGGGCGTATTTACTGGTTCCATTAAAGCTGCATAGAAGCCAGTCTGTAGCTATAGCAACCATGCTGGGACCCATCAGAGGGATCAAACGACTGAGCTATACGACCTGAGGAGCTGATGCAGCCCAACAAGAGGGGAAAACCAGGAAAAGGTAGGGCACTTTAATGACCATATGTAAATGACGACTTGTTTTTGCAAGACTTTAAAAATTAAAAAAACAAACCTTTATGAGAAACCCCTTTTAAAAAATCAGCCCGAAGAATCAAAAAGCCCCGTTCCCTTCGCATCAGAGGTCCCCTTTTGAGTTCTGTCAAATTCAGTCAAGATGATGGAAAAAATAGGGAGCGGCTTGCTATTTTTCTCTATTAAAAAAAGAGACAGACCCATGACAAAAAACCCGACGGGGCCCCCTTGTGCAGTGGGTTGGTCGGGACTGTTGGTGTTGCATGCACCCAAACCCCCCCACGGCACAGGTTTTCCAAAACCCTTTCGCAGTTGTAGCCTTGACTTATTTAAAAACTTTCCCTGAAAACATATCACCCTGTATAGGGAAACAAATGCCGGGGGCTCTTTTAAAAATAGGAGTTTTTACGCCATATCCGGAGCAGGGTTTGCTAGAGGGAGAGGGCTAGGTTGTATATATGATTTTTATAGAGGGGAAAGGGGTGACTCGTAATGTTAGGGTTTTCAATAGGGGAAGGCTAGCTCTAATATAGGGTAAATTTATAATGAGGAAACCCGAGCTCTGTATAATAGGTTAAGAGGAGAAAGCTAGCTTTGGATATAAGGGGTTTTATAATAGAGGAGAAACCAGCTCTGTGAAAAATAGGGTTTTTAAAAATAGAGGAAAAGCGAGATCTGTGAAAATAGGGATATATGATAGAAGAAAGAAGTGAAGATCGTGATATATAGGGGTTTTGATAGAGGGGAAGCGAACTCTGTGAAATGTAGGGTTATTGATACAGGAGTGAGCTTGTGATATTTGGGTTTTTGATAAGGGAAAAAAGCGAGCTCGATATATAGGGATATGAAAAGGGGAAAATGAGCTCTTGATATATAGGGTTATATGAAAGACAGGGGCATAGCTAAAAGACTCATGGGCCCGGGGCAAAAATTCAGCTTGGGCCCCCTCTACTCCCAAAACTGTCTGATGACCAATATTTTTTTTAACAACAGGTTTTTTTTTATTGGGTGGCATTTAAAAGGGAATTGTTCAATAGAAAAAATTCCTTTTAAATGGGGGAAAGAAAAAAATTACGCAAAATGTCCCCCTTGTGCCCACTTCCCAAAAAATAAAAAAAAATTTATGGGGGAACAAAAAAAAGCAAGTGCCTTTTGTTTTTATGGGTTTACTTTTTGTTTAAATTTTTTTTACTTTAATGAACGATTTGTGGTCAGTACAAGGGGGACATTTTCCCACTATAAATTTTAGTAAACCCAAAATTACAAAACCCAAAAATATCCCCCCACATCACCAAAAAAGTAGGGAATCCCCAACGTTACGACCAAAGCAGAACCAAGACCCAAAAATACCAATAACAATAATACAAGGACCCAAAAAACTGCCACTTCATGCCAAATCACCACCATAAAATTTGAATAACCAAATTTTTTTGTTGGAATATAAACCTTTTCTCTGAACCACTATTTCCACCAACTGACCATAAGTGGAGATACCCGTTTTACACCTCTGCAGCCATAGTGATTACAGGGGAGTTGCATTTTTAAAGACTTACGGGGGGAAACTTAACTGATGATCATTCTCTTTTCCCCTTCTTTCCCACCAGTCCAGACTGCCATGATGACTTCTCTGACATGAATCCCCGCAGAAATTTACCAACAAATAAGTTAGACCCAAACAGTGAAATGCCCCCCCTAGATTATTAACCCCCCTTTGTGCCACCAGTAGGGTGGTAAATTTTTTTACTTTTTTGCCTAGGCAAACTTTAAAATCTACATTTCCCATTATTAAACACAAAACGAATTTTTTTTAAAAAAACTCTTAACCTCTATACACACTATTTAAAAAACCGATCTTATCCTCACATTTAACCCTTTTTGCTTCTGAAAGAGGGAATAAATCCCCTTTTATCATCAAGTTGGTGGAACCCCCCCTATTAAAGGAGACCTTATACTATACAAAGTACTCTTCATAAGGGATCCCAAGCCAAATGGGCAGCTCCCCAATCTCAAGACACAGAACAAAAAAAGGCCCCCTTTGCACCCCTCTGCGCAGGTGACACTTGGACAGAGGTGAGAGATCCAATTTAAAACGTCAT
>JAODAL010086334.1:0-10284 GCA_025379985.1 Phyllomedusa bahiana
TTTTTTGGGGCCCCCAATTTTTATATTAGGTTTTTGCCACCTCTCTGTTGACTACTTTTTTGTTTAAAATGTACGACACTTTTGAGATGATATTTTAAAAATGAAAAAAATATACACCCTGTTTTTGACTACAAATGAACCCAGTAAAGCTGGGTAACCCTGGATATAATTGGCTCACAAAAGGCCAGAAAAATTTACTTGTATGTGTCGTTTCAAAACACTGTGTGTTTTACTAAATGTAAAACAAAACGGCTATAACTTCGGAATAAATAGGTACAGGAAAAATGTATATATTTTGGCGTAAAAAAGACGGTTATTTTGTCAGCAACCAGCAAAACAACGCTTAATTAACCCATGATGTAAATTGCGCCAAAGAATGAGCCGCACAAACTGTAGCTTGTAGCATGTTACAATTGCGTGTTTTCCGCTACAAAAGAATACAGTTGTAATAACTTTGCTTTGAATTAGGCAAACAGAAAAATGTATATAATTTGCGTGAAAAAGACCGGTTCTTGGTCACCCACACCAGCAAACAAAACGCTAATTAACCCCCTGGATGTAAATGCGCCAAAGAATTGAGCGCACAAACTAGTAATTTGTAGCGTGTTACAATTGCGTTTTTCTACGCCACACAACAAGAGATACAGTTGTATTAACCTTGCTGTGAATTGGCTACAGGAAAAAATTTTATTTTGGCGGTGAAAAGCGGTTTATTTTGTCAGCACACCAGCAAAACAACGCTTAATTAACCCCTGGATGTAAATTGCGCCAAAGAATTGACCCGCACAAACTAGTAGCTTTGTAGCGTGTTTACAATTGCGTGTTTTCTAACGCCCACAACAAGAGATCAGTTGAAATTTAAACCTTTGCTTGTGTAATTTAGGCTACAGGAAAATGTATATATTTTGGCTTTGGGAAAAGCCCGGTTTCTTGGGGTCAGCACACCAGCAAAAACAACGCTTAATTAACCCGTGGATGTAAATTGCGCCAAAGAATTGAGCCCAAAAAACTGGGCTTTGTAGCGTGTTACAATTGCGTGTTTTCTACGCCACACAACAAGAGATACATTTGTAATTAGCCTTTGCTTGTGAATTAGGCTACAGGAAAAATGTATATATTTTGGCGTTGAAAAACAGGGTTTTTTTTGGGGTCAGCACACCAGCAAAAACAACGCTTAAATTAACCCCCGGATGTAAATTGCGCCAAAGAATTGAGCCCCACAAAATAGTAGCTTTGTAGCGTGTTACAATTGTGTGTTTTCTACGCCACACAACAAGAGATACAGTTGTAATTAGCCTTTGCTTGTGAATTAGGCTACAGGAAAAATGTTTTTATTTTGGCGTTGAAAAAGACGGTTTCTTGGAGTCAGCACACCAGCAAAACAACGCTTAATTAACCCCTGGATGTAAATTTGCGCAATAGAATTTGAGCACCCAAAAATGAAGTGGTAATTGTGTTGTAAAAACGCTGTTTCTTTAAATGAATACAACAGGAACTGGCTTAGATCCCACTTGGATATTGAATGTATATCCCGCTGCAGTGGATGCACACTGGATTCAGATCCAAAACCCCAAAAAATTAGAAATAGAACATTAAGAGAACAGTCTCTGAGACAAGCTGAGACACCCCACAGAAATCGCTGTCTAAAAATCAGTTCTTCAGTAAGAGCTATCAGCCGCGGCAGCACCTTCCCTGATCAGTACAGTGAGAGGAGTGTGAGCTCCCGGCGTCGCGCCCGGACTTATATAGTGCGATGACGTCACAGAATCCCGCCGGCTCTGATTGGGCTTCACCTCTGCACATGTCATTCAGGCTATGCCCTTCTTCCTCCCAGAGTGCTTTGCCCCATGTAACGCCATGTGCTCGCAGCCATTTTTATCAATGAAAAGCACACTTCGTTCACCCGAGTACCCCAAAGTTCGACTTCGTTCCGAACCGAAGTTTTCCTGAAATTCTAAACGAATTCCACTTCGTTAGAATCAATTCGCCCATCTCTAAATGCATCATTAAATGGAAGATGGTATGAGATGAGAAATGTTTTGAAAAAATATTGGAACACCTTATGTATTGATCCTTCGATCAGTAAGGTGATTCTTCCTTTTTCATTGATTACGTACAGAAGATCTAAAAACTTAAGGGACATAATAGTCCATAGTTATTATCAGGGAACAACAGTAAAAAATGTCTTTGGACCAAAATGTGAGTGTTTCTAATGTAATGAATGTTTAGCTTGTCAGAACATTATAAGAGCCACGGAATTCAGCACTAGTGATGGAAAGAAAACATTTGAGATAATCTACTATGCTTAATGCCCCTGCAACCTGGTGTATGTAGGACTTACATCCCGCAAGTTTAAGGTTCGTGTTCAGGAACATGTGATTGATATTACTAAAGCTTTGACTATGACTAATACTACACAATACCAATTCCTAGATACTTTTTGGCTCATCATTATGGAGATGCAACTTTGTTGAAAGTCAAAAGTATTAATAAAGTGAATATTTCGAATCGGAAAGGTGATTGGAAAAAAGTGTTGGCTCAACTGGAGACTCGATGGATTATGATGCTGGGTACATTGAGCCCTAATGGCCTCAATGAAATCCTTAGTTTTGTCCCTTTTTTGTGATATGTTTTATGTGTGTGTTTATTTTATCTAATTTTTTATGTTTTAGGTTTTAATTTCTTCTCAGTGATGGGAGTGTCTATGACATTTTTGTGATCGGGGATGTCTATTCTTATACCCCTAGTGAGGGAAGTAGAAGTATATGAAGCATCTTTCGGAAGAATAATTTACATTATTTAAATATATATATATATCACATATATGTGGTTTTTTTTAGCACTTTTTTATTATTGATTTTATTTTTTCACTTTATATAAATTATTTGTTTTATTTCCACACATTATGAGATTAAGGCTAGGTTCACACGGCTTATTCACGGTTCAAACGCGCAGTACGGCGTGAATTACGGGCTGAAATACGTCCCAAAATAAGCCTTGTGAACATAGCCTAACTGTCTATGTTTATATTAGTTGCTTATTGTGTGTTATCACTACTTACATGCGTCTTTGGTATGCACAGGTGTTTTGCTAATAGTGGCGATATGCGCCTCATTTACTTTGAGATTATTTGTTTATGTTTGGCTTACTTGGGTTTGCTAATGATTGTAATCACTGTTTACATGCATCTTTAATATGCACTTATGCTTTGTTAACTTTGGTGAAATGCGCCCACATCGGCCTTGGACCTCTTCTTAGTAGCTCCTTTGAGCATTCACCGACGCTTCACCATACTTAGGGGGACACACGCACCATGGAGACGGCTCGTCCCACGGGCTCGTTGCCGAACCTGCCCATGTGAGGCGTCATGGACGGAGCTTGGACTGCAGCTGTGTGCCGCTTCTTTGTGGTATTGGAAGTTTCCCAGGATAGCATGGTGATGTGCCACTATGACGTTTAGACTTACAGGTGAAATATATCTCCCATCAATGTATTTTTATATATAATGACCTATGCACACATTTGTCTTTGTATTCCCCTGAGGAAGCCATTGATGGGAAACACGTGTAGGGAATATACCTTGCCAGCACTGATCTGGGTAAAATTGTCATTATGCTATTTATGTGTATTTGTTTGGCACTTTATTATTCTGGATCTAGTTACACTATTGAATACAAATGGTTTTATTGGTATGATTTTTAATAGTGCAAGTACTATTTTCATTTACTATTAGTTTTTCCTATTGAATTAGTACACTTTAAAAAATCGATAATATCATGTTTATTTAACTTTTTTACACATAACTTTTATAAATTGGTTTTGGAACAGTGTTGAACTTGTAACACTAATTTGAGATATTTTTTATTGGACGTTGCATTAACTTAAATACGTTGATATTTTTCTTTGATCAGTGTGGTTACCTCTCCATTTTTTATAATCATTTTTAATTATTTGTGATTTTTTAGATGTTATCAATAAATTTTATGAGATATAAATTTTGTGGGTTTCCTGTGACCAGTTTTTCATTTTTTTCGTTTTTTTTTCGAGTGTGTCTCTCACAGTTGAAAATGAAACCTTTGTTTCAAAAAGGCCCGGGACGACGGGTAGGCAGGGTTTGGCATCCCCCAAAAGGGCGCCTCCTCTCCCTATCCCTAAGGGGCGCAGGCGGGTCCGCCCCTTGCCGGCCCTCCGCGCCCCGCTCCCCGTGGGCTAAAGTCCCTGGGGGTCTCTTTGACCGTTTTCTGGGGAGCAGAGAGCGAGCGCTCCCTGTCCCGCAGACAGTTCGGCCCCGCTCCCCTGGGGGGGATCGCGGGTTTGGGACAGTATTTTTTGGGGAAAAAAACCTTAAAATAAATGGGGGGAAACATTTTTTTTTTATCTATAAAAATTTTGGGCAGAAGTTAACTTTGCCCCTTTAAAAAAAAGGGTTTCCGTGAACCTACCTAGTAAAAAAATTTATAACACAAAGGGCCCATGTCCTGGATGTTTTGGGGACCCTTCCCAACCCCCCTTTCGTTAGTGGTAAATTTTATTCTAGGGGTTTAATTAAGAGTTTTTAAAAGAAAAAACAAAAAATAAACCCTTTTTACAAAATAAAAAAAATAAAAATAAATTAAAAGTTGAAAACACCTTCATTTTTCCTATACATAACTGCTATCCATAAAAGCCCAGCCTATTAAATGGTAACCTTTTTTTATCCCAAACGATGAACACTGCAGTAGAGGTAAATTTTTGGGGCCCCCAAAGTTTTTTCTTGGTTAGTGACCCATCTTTGGGGGAATCTCTTATATGATTTTTTTCAAACTCCCATTGCCCTGCCTTGGGTTGAGCCCCCCTCCCTCCCTAAGCCCTTTTCTTTTGAAACGGGAAAGTTTGTTTCCCTAAATTAATGACAATTTTTTCCCCCCCTTTAAAAGGAAACCTACCCGGGTTTTTGGCCCCCTTCCCTGACACAGCCCTTTTTTGAAAATCTGCCCTGTCACTTTATGTGAGAATAACTTTTTGACACTGTGATTCTGTGATTGCATGTGATTCTGAGATTGTTTTCTCGTGAAATATTCTGCTTTAAGTTAGTAAGAAAATTTTTTTCCATAAAAAGCATTTGGTTTTTTTTTGTGAAAAAAAAAACCAAAAATTTCAGAAAAATTGGAAAAAATCTGTGATTTTAAAATTTTCCCCAAAAATTTCCCGGGTTTTACAAGACAGATAATTATTCACCCCCAAAAAAGTTTATAACTAGCATACCATTTGTCCACTATAGGTTGGCTTTCATTTTTTTAAATGCCCTTTTTTTTTTTTTTTATGACATTGGGCGGGCCCTTAAAGAAATTTTGTAGTAATTTCTCCCAATTTTCAAAAAAAATTAGCAATATAAAATTTTTTTAGGGACCGGGTCCAGTTTTTGACTTTGGCTTTGGGGGGCCCCTGCATGTTGTTTCCCCCCAAAAATTACCCCCTTCTAAGAAAATAAAAACCCTTAAATTTTTTTACAACGGGTTTAGGAAGTTTTTTAAACCCTTTGGGAAATTTAACAGAAAAATAAAGAAAAAGTGGAGGTAAAATTTTAAAAATTTTCACTTTTTTTGCCGATTTTAATATTTTTTTAACGGTAAATGTGACCGGGTTTAAAGGCAACAAAATATAAATTCCCCCGGGTTTCTGGTTTTTAAAAAAATCCCATATGGGGCCCTTGTGCAATATTTGGCTCACCCATAAGCCCCAGAATGGGGAGGGGGCCCCCCTACTGGGCCCTTTGGGGTTTCCCCAATTTTCAAATGCAATTTTATTTAGGCGCCATTTCAGGTTTAAAAGCCCCCTTTAAAGGGTCCCTAAAATTTAAAAAAAACACCCTAAAAAGACCCATTTTGGGAAACTACCCCTTTTTAAAGGGTTTATAAAACGGGTTGTGTAGCAGTTTTATCAATCCCCACAGGTGATTCAAAAATTTTTTTTTTAAGAAATTAAGGGCCTGGTGAAAATGAAAAAAATTTTTTTTTTTCCAAAATTTTTGCAATTTTAGTTTAAAAAAGTTTCATTTTTAAAGGGGAACCCCTGGAAAAAAAAAACCCCCAAAAATTTTTTGTTAAAGGCAATTTTTTCCCCCAAGTTTGGCAAAACCCTTCCCATGTGGGTGTAAAACCCTGCTGTTTGGGCGCATGGGGGGGCTTAAAAGGGGAAAGGGAAAGCGCTATTTGGTTTTTGGGAACGCGGGATTTTTTTTTGGGGCCAGGGTTGCATTTTGCAAACCCCCCCAAAGTCCCCGAACATTTGGAAACCTTCCAGAAGTCCCCCCTTTTTAGATTAACCCCCCTTCCATGGATTCATCTAGGGGTGTTTTGGGCTTTGGGGGTTTGCACGGGTGTTCCACTTTTTTTTTAGCTTTGGGCCATGGAAAAGGGGGAAGGAAAAACGCAGTTCCACCTTTTTTTTTGGGGGATTTTAAATTTTACAGGTTCGGTCCATTTGAAAATTTGTGTGATAACTTTATATGGGGGTCGGTACAATTGCCAATTTTTAAAAATTTTTTTTTATAGTTTTTTTTTGTTTTATTACTTTTTAACAATAAAATTTTAGGCCCTTTTAAAAAAAAAGGGTTTTTTTATGTTTTTCCTATTCTGACAGTCATAAACTTTTTTATTTTACGGGGTTTCCCAGAGCCTGTTAGGGGCCTTGTTTTTTGGCGGGGTAAATTTAAATTGTTTTTATTGGTCCCTTTTATGGGTGACCCTTTCAATACTTTGTTAAAATTTTTTATTAAGGTTTTTTGTGGGGCCCTTTTTGAAAAAAATTTACAGCCAATCCTGGTGGGTGTTTTTTTTTTTTATTTTTTTTTGGGGTATTTTTGCTTTAATATGAGTTGGCTAGTTTTTACCCCAGCGGGTCCGTTAGGGATTCAGCAAACCAATTTTTGTATTTTTCTTTTTTTTTTTACTTTTTTAATAAAATTAAAAAAAAACATTTTTAAAAAAACGGGGAAAAAACACATTTTTTGCATCCCCAAATAGTCTGAGACCCCAAAAACTTTTTTTTTTTCTGTGTATGGAGCTGTATAAGGGCTTTTTTTGCGGGATTGAGTTGAATTTTTTAAATTGGTTTTTCATTTTTGGGGGGAAAAAGACTTTTTGTTTCCAGTTTTAAATCCGTTTTTTGGAAGGAGGGTGAAAGAAAAATACCGCAATCATTTTAGTTTTTTTTTTTTTTAAATTTTTTAACAAGCAAACGGTGAAAGGAAACCAATAATAAGTTACCCTTTTAACTTGTGGGTCGATAAAATTTTATTGGGATTACCCAAAAAAAATTTTGTTTTTTTTATGTTTAAAACCCACTTTTAAAAAAAAAAAAAAAATGTTTTTGGTGTGAAAAAAAAGAATATTTATGAAACGCTGTCTTCTGGGGAGCCATAAGTTTTTTTTTTTTTTTCGTATACAGACCCTGTTTTAGGACATTTTTTTTTTTGGGGGATTTAACCCGTGTTTTAATGGTCCAAAAGTTGACGGTTTTTAGGCGTTTTTGATTTACTTTTTTTTCCATTTTTTGTGCTGCGGGGGTGAACAAAAAATTTTTAATTTTTGTGTTGTTTTTTTTTGGGGTTTTTTTTTTGGTGTTCACCGGGTTTTTAAGGGTTTTTTAAATTAAAAAAGATTGGGTACTTTATTTTTTTTTGATTTTTTTGGGGAGATTGCCGTTTGTGAAGGGGAAAAAAGGGCGGTGTACGTGTTTTTTTGTTATTTTTTTGTGTTTGTGTTTTTTTTTTCATGTTTTTCCCTTTTTTTACTTTTTAAAATTTTTTTTTTTTAACTTTTCCCCATAGGGGATTTGGAAAGAGAGATCTTTGGGTCTCTAATTTTAAATTGGGAAAACCCAAAGCCCAGGGTTGTTGCCCTTTTCACTGGTTCCTTTTGACAAAATGTCAAATCCCTTTTTGCCCCCAGGGGGTCGGCCGTTTCATCGTGAGTCCCCAGAAAAACCCGGGGAAAGGCCTTTCCCGGGGGATTTCCGTGCTGTCTTCAGGGGGCCCCGGGGGCTGCACCGGGTCGGCCCTCCGTGCTGCTGCTGCCGCCGGGCCCGAGCGCCCGGAGGAGCGATTCCTCCGCGTTTTCTTAGGTTTTTGCGCCTGAAAAGGGGCAATTTTAAGGGGGGTTTAAAGCCCCACCCCCGGAGCCCGGGTCGCGGGTCCGGGGCCCCACGCGGGATGCCAGCTTTTAATTACAGTGGGGCACCCCCGCGCCCAAAACGGCGAACTTGCATTAGAAATTTCCGCCGCGATCCTCAAAGGGGGGTAAGGGAAGTTTCCAAAGGTTGTGGGAAAGGGGAAAAATCCTTAGGGGCTATGTAGCTTTGTGCACTACAGATTTTTAAATAAATCTCCAGAAATCCCTCTCAAAGTAAAAAGGGAAAGCTAGGTTTTGCAGAGTGATATGGGCAATCATTTTTTTTTAAACCCACCCAAAGCCCCGAACAGGAAGTGGGAAGCCCAGAAAGCGGCTGTGGTTTTTTGAAACGAAAAAGTATGGAAAACCCTTTTTAAAAAGGGGGTGGGGGGATAAAAAAATTTTTTAAATTTGGGGGATAGAGAGTAAAATGGGCCCAAATGCAGAATCAGATAAACCCGGGGGTTGTGTATGAAAGTTTGTTTCCTGGGACCACATGAATACATTTGAGTGTTTAGAAATTTTTAAAAAAAAGAAAAAGAAGGTGTTTTTAGAGCTTTTGGGATTTTAAAGGAAAAACCCCTGTATTTGCTGGGACTGCAGTAAAATAAAAATAACCTTACATACTGAAGCCCTGGTGTTTATGCTGGTCCCCCAGCTGTGATGTCACATACATTGCTCAAGTGCCTAGGCAGCCAACCACTGACCTCAGCGATTATGTGCCATACATGCAGAAAAAGGGCTGCTAGGGTTGGCGATTGGTTTAACATCAGAGATCCCGGGGGGGCCCTGGAAAAGGGGGGACAGCAAAGGGCTTTGAGTACCCCGTTTTGTTTTAAATTTTACTGCAGTCCTGCCTTCTATAGGAGTTTTCTAAAATTTTTTGGAAAACCCCTTTTTTAATTTTTTTTTTTCTATTTTACATTTTTAGAACAAACCCAAATTTAACCCGGTTTCAAAGGTAAAAGTAAATTGCCCCTTTTTAAATTTTTTTTTGGGGTTTTTTTATGCAAAAGGTGTGGAGCAGACGCATCAGAATAATTCAAAAAAGGGTGCCAGTTAGCAAGGGTAAAGGAGGCAATATGCCATAAAATGAACTTGTTACATTCAAAATACAGCCCAGTTTGCAGGCTACATGGAGAACTTGATTTAATTGATATATAATTTTGTAACAAAATTTCCAGGACTTAGTAGTTAAGTGGGTGGTCCTACATAGTGATGGACAGCTTTGCCTTCAACATACTAAGATAGCTGTCCATCACTAAGTAGGACCATCCACTTGATTACTAAGTATAGAATATGCAGAAAAGAATTGATTACAAGTCTGAAATATTTCTTACCAAACGATATCTCAATCTGCGCAGCTTCGCCTGTGTTCTCACTGCCTAGGAATTCGACTGCATTTTCATTGTAACATGTTCACTTAGAAACTAAATTAGAAAAAGTAATACATGACAGTGCTCTTTCTTGTAAACCCATGTAGCTGTCACAGAAGTCAGGATAAAACATTTGTGCAGAGATAACTGCAAATGGTACATTTTATGTAATTATTGTCTGCTTTCATGGCCATCTGTAGTGAATCACAAAGTGCTTTCAGTCAGAGGAAATGTGCACTGTGTTATATCCTGTTCCATCTAGATACATCACTGCAATCTTATGTCCCATTTTGTAGCACATGTTGTTGGTAATTATTACGAATATTTCTGAAGGCTGTCATATTTACAGACTAGTAAAAAGTGTGCCTATAATAACAATGCAGAAATGGGCAGTACAGATCCAGCTCACCTGCACAAATCAAATAGATGATTGGAAGTCTAGAAAAAATGGTGGATGCTGGATGATTTTCCAACAGCTGTAATAACAATTTGCAGGGTTTTTTTTAACCCTTTCCAGCCAAAGGCTATTTTTTCATTGGGTTCATTTTTTCCTTCCCACCTTCCTGAGACAGTACTTTTTCATTTTTCTGACTGCATATTCATATCAGGGCTTGTTTTTTGCAGGACAAGTTGTACTTTATAATAGTGCTGTTTACCATACCTTATAATGTACTGGAAAACCCCATAAAAATTAAGGGCGACATGTATGAACAGGCTTTACGCCTGTTTTCTGGCGTACACTGCGCCTCCAGCCCAAA
>JAODAL010086335.1:0-10284 GCA_025379985.1 Phyllomedusa bahiana
TACATTTTTTGGGGGTTTCCCAAAAAACAGAATTGGGCCCACAAGGGGGCAAATCACACAGTGTGGGGGTCACGGCAGCAGAAAGAAATGGGGTTTCGGGCAGTGGCAAAAAAGACAGTTTTGGAGGCCCGGGCAGCAGCCAAAAGCACCCCAGAAAAAGGGTTCGGGACAGTGGCCCAATGACAAATTTCCTGGAGGTGGAAAAAAAAGGATTTGGCCCCCGGGAGGGGCCCAAAAAAAAAGGTGTTTCGGGGTTTAGGGCGGCGGGAGCAATAGAAAGGAGGTCAGAGAGGGGGCAAAATAACAGTGTTGAGGGGGGTTTGGCAATACCGGGTCCCTGGTAAAGTGGTGGTAGGCAAATGGAGAAACTTCAGAAGATGTTTGGAAATCAGGCGGGTGGCGCATCAAAAGGGGGTGAGGCAGGTAGTTTAAACCCCAGACGACGCCTAAGGCAGGGGGGTTTGTGTGGAAACCCGGGCCCGGGATCCCCCCCCTGTTTCATCTTGAAAAAGGGTCGGGTCTTTTCCAAAATTTCCGTGGAAAATTTGGGTTCCCCCTTGGGGGTTTAAACGAGGGCCCCCCCGCCGCACGAACCCCACCCCCGCTCCGAATCCTCACCTCTGGCCCCGGGGCAGGACAGCTTCTCCACTGCAAACTGGAAAAGTTGCCCCCCACAAACCCATTTTTGGCTCCCACAGTATCCACCCGGATCTTCAAAAATTGGGGTTACAAGGGCTTCCAATTGGGGGCCACCCCTTTTGGTTCAGGGACTGCCCCAGGTCCTGCTTTGCTGCTGGCGACTCCCTCCTCACTAGGGGGTGAAGGAAGTTTGCTCATTAGTAAATCCAGATTGGGTTATACTGATGGAGCGGGTTTACTGCTCCTCCCCCCCCCCACCCCCCCCAAAAGCCGCGGCAGTAGTACGTGAGCGCTGGGGAAACCCCCCCGTAAACCCTTTAGAGGAGGGACATCCCGGCACATGGGCCCAAGGGGCCAACTGTTTAAACGGAGGAATTTCCCTATGAAATTTGGTTGTTTTCCCTCAATAGCTGGGAAAAAGGCCCCTTTTTTTTGGACCGGTACCCGAGGGTCCAATAGGGTGGAGAGCCAAAGCTTCCCTCTGCCGGTTTGTTTACTTTTCCCGGCGTCACTACCGGGCAGAAAGCATGCTGCAGGCCATTTTCCCACAAGTGATTTCCAAAGGGGCTCCCGCCTCCTTTTTCCCGTAAACCGGCCAGGGTGTTTGGGGGGGTCTTCTGCCTCGCCCCTTCCTCATCTCCCCCACCTCCCCCAAGCTGCCCGGGCCCTCCTCTCTTGTCCCCTGGAGAAAATCCACCATTTAAACCAGGACAATGTTTCTGCCCAATTTTTCCTCCTCTCCTCATTTTTCATTCCCCCCCGGGGAATCATAGGGCCCCACGAGTGTAGTCGCCACTTCTCCAGCCCCTCCCAGACAGTTTTTTTTCCCCCAATCTTTTCCAGGACATGAACAGTGGAATGACTTTAAATTCACCCCCGAAACCGGGGAACTGAAAAATAACGCGCCCCTCCTCGAATGGCCTCAAAAAACCCCAAAGGTGCCCACATGACTGCCACGGGTTGACGTAAAATTTTCCCACGGGGGATACTTCTGTCTGCCTGGTTTCCATCAAAAAATCGTTAAGGGCCCCTTTCCCCTGTTCATACATTTTGGTCCAAATGTTAGGCGGGGAATTTTCCAGGGGGTGGAAAACATCGCATATCAGGTGTGTGTTGGGGGGCCGTTCGGCCGCGAAAATCGGGGGAGGGTGTTCCGGGTTTTTGTACAAAGGGATAAATTTCTTTGCATAGTTTCCTGGCCAAATTTTAAAGAAATGTTTGAAGTCGGTGGAAGCCCTTCGGGAAAACCTTTTTAACAACAAGTTTGGGAAAAAGTGCGCCATGCGGGGCGCAGGGACCATCCCTCCCGGTCCCGGGCGGGGGTACCCCATTTTTCCCTCCTTTTTCCCGGGTCCCCAAAGGTTCCGATTTGTAGTTGGCCGCGGAAAAGCCCACATCGATTTTTGCTGCTTACCGGAGAAGTTCCCCCCTATGTGACTTCGTTCGCCGAGGCAAGCCAGGTTAAAAACTGCGGGGACACCGCTGTCCCCCCTCACTTTGGGGTTAGTTTGGACAAACTTGGGAGGTGAGATGGTTGATGGTGGAGGAGGAGGAGGCGGACAAATTTGGGGCAGGTTGCAGCAAAGGGGTTTTACAACGTTTGGGGGAGAAAGCGGCGTCCCCCGGTTTCCAAATTTTTGGGTTGCCCGGGCAGGGAAACAATTCACCCAGTGGGGAGTAAAGGACATGTTTGGCCCGACCTTTTTGTTACAAACTCCAGGGCATCCCGCTGCCGTGCCCCCTTTGGGAAAAAAACCGATAAGCCAAGGATTTACCCCCTTCGTTTACATATTTAAAGAAGTCTGGGGGAAATGCCTTTTTGGAAAAAAAATTAAAGGCTTGGAACTCTCCATCTCGGCTGGCAAAAAGCCCTTAGTTCTTTTTGAACTGCAGAAATCCCCCATTTGGAAAGGGAGGGGGCTGCAATACCAAAAAACTTTGGGCAGGAACCCCGGTCAGCTGCTGCACCCTTTGGAAAGGTTTGGGCGCATACTGTTTCTCTTTTGCAAACGCCCGCTGAGCGACGTGGGGCCCCTGAGTAAAGAGGAGAGGAGTACTGGACCGGGGGGAGTCCAAAAAAAAAAAGCTCCCTTCTGCAAGGTGGTGGGGCCTTTACTTTCTGCAATGGAGCTTGCCACTGGGCGCTGCTTTCTGTTTGGCGGCAAGGGGTGGACCACCACATCCCGGGCCACGTTTTTCCCCGACCACCGGATGGGGACGCTGCATGTGTTGACGCAGGGGCGTGGTCCAACTTAGTCCCCGGGGCCCCCCGCTTCCTTTTCTGCCCAAATTTACATTTTTACCAATTTTTCGGCTTTCCCCCGGTGTCCTTTCAAAGAACTGGCCCCCACCGCCCAGTATCCCGGGTTTTACCGCCCAAAGCTCCGCACTGAGTGACTCTGCTGCCCCCTGAGCCCTGTGCCCCCTACTTTTTTTGGATTTCGAAGCGGGTTTTTTTACCCCCGTGGGGCCCCTTTGGCTCCCGACCCACACTGCGCTATCCTCTGATCACGGCCCATGACCCACTTGCTGGCGGGGCTCTGCCGCCGCAAGCTAACGCCCTCTTTTCCTGACGAAAATTTAAACCCTTTTCCTCACCCGGGTCCCCAAATGGGTCGGCTACATCAATATTTTTTGTTTCATCGTCACTGCTGTCCCATCACCCCGGGCCCTTTGGGATGCAGAGGGACCTTCACAACAAAAACCCCCCATTTCCCCCTCCCCCACATCTATACTTTGCCCGCCTACTGCAAGAACAGGGGATAATTTCCCCCCTTTTTTCGCTGCCCAAATCGATGCTGACCCGCCCTCCTCAAAATTTTTTCCCTCCCCCTATTTTGTGGCGCTGAAAACCCAGAAACCCCCATAGTAAAAACCCCTGGGGAGGGGAAACCCATGGGGGCGAGGCGGGTGGGGGACATTTTGAAGGCCCCCTGAACCCCCCCTTTCCCCGGGGGAAAGCCAAAAATTTAAAGGGGGTGTTGACGTTCCCCCCGACTCTTTTGGGTGGGGTTTTCAGATGTCATCTGGGGGGAAGAGGATGACCTAGTCAAAACCAAACAAAAACCCTTGGGGTTGCTGAAAAAAAACACGGGCCGCTAATGACAGCGGCAGTTTTGGGCCCCACCGAGTGACCCCAAATGCGACTTTTTCCTTTTCGTTTCTGGGACCTGGGCCCGTTCCAGGAATTTTTTTGTGCCCCCTTTCCATCGCAGGGGGCAGAGCCTGGGCCCCCTCTGTTCCCACATACTGTTTGTTCTAAAAAAAAGTACCCGGACACTGATGTAAATTGATATGATAAATTACAACCCCGTTTTTGGGCTCCAAATTAACCCAGTAAAAAAGCTTTTGGGTTTAAAACCCCTTTTATATAAAAATTTCGCTCCCCAAATTTCCTGGGAAAAATTTTCTTGTAGGGGTTTATTTAAAAACACTTTGGGGTTTTTTCTAAATGTAAAAGCACAAACAGGCTTAAAATTTAAACCCTTTGGACAGAATTAGGCTAAGGGAAAAAAGTGTAATTTTTTGGGGTGGAAAAAAAATACTTTTTTTTTTTGTCAGCACACCAGCAAAACAACGCTTAAATTAACCCCCGGATGAAATTTTCCCAAAGGGGGAAATTTAGCCGCACAAAAATAGTAGGGTTTGTTTGGGGTTTTTCAATTTTCGTGTTTTCTACGCCAAAACAAAAAACAGTTGGAATAAACCCTTTTCTTGTGAATTAGGCTACAGGGAAAAAAGTAAAATATTTTTGGCGTTGAAAAAGGGGCGGTTTCTTGGGGGTCAGCACACAAGCCCGAACAAAAGTTAAATTATTTCCCCCGGATGTAAATTGCCCCCAGTAGAAATTTAGCAGCCAAAAATGAATGGTATTTGTTTTTTTAAAAAGCCGTTTCCCTTTAAATGAAACAACAGGAAAAATGGCTTAACCCACTTGGGTATTGAATGTATAAAGCACTGCATTGGGAAAACACTGGGTTTCAGATCCAAACCCCAAAAAAAACAGAAATTTGAACATCAAAAGAACCGTCTCTGAGACAAGTGAGAAAACCCCACAGAAAAAGCTTTTATAAAAAAACAATTCTTCAGAAGGGGCAAACATCCGGGCAGCAAATTCCCCCGATCCCTAAGTGAGAGCGGCAGGCCCGGGGCCGACCAAAGGGCCCAAACCGGGCTTTTGCCCGGCGGCCGCAGGCCGGGCCCCGGATCGCCCCCCTAGAGGACTTTTTTTCCCCCCCGGCGGGCCCCGAGTCCGGTCTGTGGCGCGCTACAGGGCGCAATGGTGCCAGCAAAAAGGGGACCCCTGTGGCAGGGGGCCGAAGGCCCCCCCCGCCACCGTGCAGGGCCGGGAAACCCGACCCACCCATCAGCCATCACGGCCCCCCGCACCGCGCGGTGAAAGCGCGACCGAGGGGAGCACGGGGGATCTACTGACCCCTTTGTTCAGCCCCCGGGGAGGCCGCGGGGGCGGCGCGCGATGAAGACGTATCGGGGCCCTGCTCCGGGGGCCCCCCACTCTGCAGTGAGGCCAAACCCGGCCTTCCAAAGTGAAGAGGCGGGAAAAGGCAGGTGCCCGGGGGAGTATTAATTTTTTTTATTTTTTTTCTAAACTACTTTCTGGCCCTGGCTGCCTATATTTGCCCCTGCCCTGGTGCTAAAATACGCCCCTGCCCGGGCTGCCTATATACTCCCCTGCCCTCCCCTGGCTATAAAACCCCCCCTGCCCTGGCTATATATGCCCCCCCCTCCCCTGGCTTTTACTGCCCTGGCTATATACTGCCCCTGCCTGCCCTGGCTATATCTGCCCGGGCACATACTCCCCCTGCCTGGTGCTATAATACCCCTCCCTGGCTAAAACCCGCCCCTGCCCTGGCTGCCTATAATAGCCGCCTGGCAATACTGCCCCTCCCCGGCTGCCATAAAAAAACCCTGCCCTGGCTAATACGCCCCTGCCCTGGCTGCCTATAATAGCCCTGCCTGGAAAAAAATACGCCCCCTCCCCTTTTGCTGCCTATAATACCCCCTGCCCGGCATATACGCCCCTGCCTGGCTGCTATAAAGCCCCCCTGGCTTATACTGCCCCTGCCCGGGCATAGATGCCCTCCCGGATAGAGCCTGCCCTGCTGCCTATAATAGCTGCCTACCTAACACTGTTTGGGCTGCCTAAATAGCCCTGCCTACCTATACACTGCCCTCCTCCCATCACTGTCCTGCCTCCCTTTTAAATACTGGTCCTGCCCCCTATAAACGTCCCTGTCTGCCTAAAGTGGCCCTTCTGCCTGTATACGCCCCCGCCTGTCCCTCCCGCCTTCTTCTTCAGATACCTGCTTTTTTCCCCCCTTCCCCCCCCCTTTTTCCCCTACCCCCCCCTCCTTCGAGGTACCCCGCCCGCATCTACTCCCCCCCCAACCTCCAAGTGGCGGGTTTTTATGTCCCCGGGCCCTGCCCCCACCTTCCTCGACCACTTTGCTTCCGGGCCCTTCACTTTCTCTCACTGACATCCCCACTATTATAGGAGATTTCAACACCCCAATCGACACCCCCGCCCCACTCTAACAAACCCCTGTCATCCCCTCTTCCTTTCGGCCTCACCCAGTGGGACCTTGGAGCCACTCAAAAGATGGACACACACTGGACCTCTTTTCTTCACCCCCTCTGTCCTCTATCAAAACCTAATCCCCCTTTACCCACTTGCCAAATCTGCTCACCTTCTCCCCCAAATTCCACCGCTCCCCCGAGAACCTACAACCCCTTAAACCCCTGGCTTTCCCTGAATCTTCCCCCTCTCTACCACTTCCTTCACGACCCAAATACCACCACCTTTCACAAAACACAATACTTCCACTCTTGACAGGGCCCCGCCCCCTCACACACAACAAAAACACGAAAATCAACAGACAACCTGGCAACGATCCCCCAAAACAGCTGGGCGAGTTTTCCAAATTGCTGAACGCCGCGGGGGAAAAAACCCGCTCCACCACTGATTCCCCTCATACAACAATCATGCATACATTTAAATCTGCCCCCTTATCACCAAACGACTAATTCACCCCCCCATATCCTCCCTGTCTCACACCCCAGACAACTGTTAAAAACCCTTTAAACGCTCCCCCGTCCCCGCCCCCCCTCCCCCATCTCTCCCCCGCAGTTGACTTCGCCACTCACTTCCAAAATAAGATAAATCTCATCAGACAAAGCTTCCCCCTCATCCCTCCATCTTCCCTACCCCTGCATTTCCCCACATCCCACCTCTACACCCTTCCCCAAAAAAAAAACACCCCCTAACTTGCTTCTCAACTGTCACCATGACAAGCTCTCCACTTAGCCAAATCCAACCCCACTACCCTTTTTCTTTACCCCCACTGCCATCCCACCTCATCCCAGACTCAGGGGTTCTATCATCCCCGCCCCACCCATCCTTTAACCTATCATTAACCCTGGCATCTTCCCTTCCTCCTTTAAACATGTACCATCACACCCTCCTTAAGAAACCATCTCTTGACCCCTCCTCACTGTCCAACATCGCCCCATTTACTGCTTTTTCGCCTCTAAACCCTCGAACAACACCTACTTTCAACTTTCCCCTCACTTCCCCAAAATCTCCCTTGACCCCTCAATCTGGCTTCCGACCCCACCACTCAAAAAGAAACCGCCCAAACCAAAGTCACCAAGACCTAGCAACTGCCAAAGCCTCACGCCCCTATTCTGTGCTTCTCCCCCTAAACCTGTCCCCCGCCTTTGACACTGTCGACCACCACCCATACAACCCCTCCTCCCCGGGACCGGACTTGGGCCCTTTTTCCCGGATACCCCTACCTCACTGAACGGACATTCAGGTCTCTCCTCACGCACCCCCTCCCCTCTTGCCCCCCTCTCTGTTGGTGTACCCCAGGGGTCTGTCTGGGCCCACTACTTTTTCTATCACCTTTTGGGGTGGGTCAACTAAAAGCATCGCATGGCTTTTTAATACCACCTGTATCTGATGAACCCAACCTACACTCCGGCCCAGAGCACCCCCTCTCTACTCTCCCGGGGTCCTGACTGTCTTTCGCCAATCCCTACCTCCCTCAAGTCCCTGAAGCTAAACGTGGGAAAAAATGAAATCATCTTCCACGCCCATCCATCCCTCCACCTGATCTCTCTATCACAGTCAATGGCTACACTCTCTCACCAGCTCTACAAGTCCGCGCCTTGGGGGTAACCCCTTGACTCCCAAATTTTCCCAAAACCCCACATCCAAAACCCTCACCCCACTGCCCCTCCACCTTGAAAATATCTCCCCGAAACCGTTCATTTCCCTTAAATTTGAAAGCACAAAATCTCGTCCATGCCCTCGTCATCCACGCCTAACTATTCAACATCCTTCTCTGCGGCCCCCAGCTACACCCCTCCCCCCTCCAATCCTCCTTTAAATCTGCTCCCTCGATTTTACCCTCCCGATAAACCCCCCTGCCACTCCCCTCTGCCCAAACCCTTATGGCTTCCTTGCCCAGCGAATCCAGTTCAAGTTAGCAACCTTGACCACAAAGGGTCTCCATACCTTCCCCTCCATAATCCTGCTCTAATCTCCAATATCTCCCGTCACGCAACCTCCGCTCCTCCAGGACCTTCTTCTCTGCTCTCCCCTTATCAGCCCTCCCAAACCGCTCCAAAACTTCTCCGTGCTTTTCCCCCCACTCTGGAACTCACTCCCCAACACATCAGACTCCCCCCACTCCACCAGTCAAAAGCAAACCCAAAACCCCCTCTTCAGGATTGCCTACAACCAACAATAAACCCCGCTGTCATAACTATCCACAACCATGTCTGCCATCACCTTTTTGTCTCTTCCCCCCCTTTTCCTTTTAGAGTGTAACCCTCACGGGCAGGGACCTCTCCCTTCTTACCAGTTTTAGTTAGTAAATTGTCCCTTGTATTGTTTGACCTATGTTAGATGAAAACCCAATGTTTCAGCGCCTGGAACAAGGGCGTCAAAAAAGAAAAATAATAATAATAAAATAATAAACCGGGCCCGCCTGCCTGCAACTGGCCCTGCCTTTCCAATGGGGGTCACCTATTTACTGCCACTTATCTGACATTTTTTTAAATTTTTAATTTTTTTGGGGTCTAACATACCTGTTTGGGGAATTATAGGAAAAGGCTGGAAGGAGAGGATCTAAGAGTATGTTGTAAATTCTACAGGGACAGTAGTGACCGAAGAAACATTGCATGCTGTACCGGACAGAGAAAAAGGGAAGGGAATGACTCATCAGGGAAGACTCATGGAGGGTTTGTCCCGAAAGGGAAGAAAAGGGGAAGAGAAAAACTATATCGAGTGACGTCCCGTAGTCCCTGCTGTCGGGGAAAGTTTACTTCTGTGTTGAGTCAGTGCGTTTCGTAAGGGTGACCTCTACTGGGGATGGATTGGTTGTAGGTTTTTTTTGGGGCTTATTAGTCAGTGTGGGCTCGCCCGGGATTGTAAAGCAAGTGCACCCTGGCTCTGGACGAGGGGTTTTTCTCGCACCATGTTTTCTCTTCTTGGTGTGTGGACTCTCACACACAGTTTTTTTTGGGGCATTTTTTGATGTTTTTTTGTGGGAAAAATTTTTCAGCATTAACTGTTTCCTGCCTTTCTGCACAAACCGCCACCGAAAACCATAAAAAATGCCCAAAAACGCTCCGTGTAAAAGCAGCTTTATAGTGTAGTTTTTTTTAGACGTGCGAGGTGCGGAACAAGGGACATTTTTTTAAAGCGAATATTGATGTGGGTGCTGGGGGCTTTTGCCACAAAATTTTTCCCCACCGGGGGCCCCCGGGAGAGCGGTAATGACTCCCGCGCGCCCCCCGGGGGGAAACTTATATAGTCTTTTGACTCAAGAATCCCCGCCGGTCTTGATTGGCTTCATCTCTGCACACATGCAGGCTATGCCCTTCTTCCCCCAAGTGTTTTTCCCCCATGTAGCGCCTGTGCTCGCAGCCATTTTTCAACAAAAGCATACTTCGTTACACAAGCCCCCAAAGTTCGACTTCGTTCCGAACCGAAATTTTCCCGAAATTTTAAACGAATTCCACTTTGTTAAATCAATTCGCCCACTTATTATAAAGAATACATTTAACATCCAGCAATACCATTTTATGCGGGGAAAAAGGGGTTTGTTTTTTTCAGTTTAGTTTTTTTTTTCCCTCGGGCTTGAAAGGGACCGTGTTATATGGTTTTTGCTACCCTGATAGCTGAAGGTAACAAAGGATCTGTGCCTTGTGATATCAAGGATTATATGATAGAGGAGAGGAGCTGAGCTCTGTGATATATAGGGTTATATATATGATGGAGGAGAGAAGAACAGCTCAGAGAAGACAACTCAGACCTATCCTGTGGGTCACTGGATGTAACCTTAGGCTATGCTACATATAAAAAAAGTCGTTTTTTTTCAGTGCTTTTTATTTTTTAAACATTTAAAAACAGCTTTCCCTTAGACTTCTATTGTAAAATCCTCCTGTCAAACACTGAGCTTTTTTCTGCTCGTTTTTTGCAACATAACGCCAGAGCAGGGCAGAAAATTTACTACAGGAGTCTATGGAAAGCGCCGGACGTCTTGGAGCGTTTTTTGCTGCGAATTTTTCAATGAAAAAACCCCCCCAGCAGACCCCAAATCCCACCATAGTGGG
>JAODAL010086336.1:0-10283 GCA_025379985.1 Phyllomedusa bahiana
GATCCTCAGGCCGTAATCCATACTCCAGGTGCGTAACCCCCCAAAGACCTGGACGTAGGGATACCCCAAGGTCGTTAAGGGTTTTTAAATCATCCAGAGTTTTCTGTTCATACTCCACTTTTAAAGGGACATTAATTAAAAAGAACATTTGTAAGGGTATTTTGCCATCTATTTCGAAATTCCAGTGAATATTCATGGTGGGCATCTTTTTTAAATAAAAAGCCTCTAGGACCACTTTTTCAATGTAAGTCTTAATAGTTGTCTTTCCCACCATGTTTTAGCTCTTTTGGAGGAGTTTTCTAAATCACAAATAGCGGTTTTTAAAACTCCATTAAGCATTTAGCTTCTGCTGCATCCCGCTAAAAAATTCCCGCTGCTCTGTTTAAGCGCGTATTGTGCCCTTGCACTACACCTGGCAAGATGTCAGTGTTTTGACATTCAATTCATCATCCATGTTGCAAAAAGTGTTCAAAAACCCGACAGTGAAAAAAATTTATAACGGGAGGTTTAAATGAGGGAGCACGAAAAATGTAGCAAATACAAGGCAAATAGTAAAAGGGGAAACAGCCACCTCGCTTACCCCTTGCTTTTGTTGTTGTTTCATCCCACACGGCTGGGGTGCAATCCCGGGCAAAAAAGGGTTCAAAGATCACAGAGAGTGACCACCATAAAAAAAAAGTATTACTGCAGCCGGAAGGTTTTAAAAAAGTATCTTCAAAAATTTATTGATCCTTTAAAAAGTCCAGGTATGAAACAATAAAAAAAGGGGAAATGCAGCAGTGATTAATACCCCACAAATAGTCACGACGCGTTTTTGGGTCACGAAAACCCTTCATCCGGCTTGCACACAAGTAAGCGCACAGTTTAAATGGGTAAACCCCAAAAAATGACAAAAACGGGTTTCCGATCCATTCCCCTTAAAAATCCTAGTTTTTTCACACAACAAGTTAAAATCTATAATAGACAATGCAAAAACTTATTTTTAAAAAAAAAAACACATGTGCAATCACAATTCATTAATAGTACTGGATTCCCCTGCTTAATATTCATGCGCCGGGGAAGCTGCCCCCAAAAGGGAAATCCCCACGCTTTCCCTGGCTAGCAATTTCTTATGTAACTCCTCCAGTGGGGACGACTAAACGCTCTAACCCCACTACTTTTAAGAAGTGGGGTTACCCGATGCATATGGGCGAAATGCTTGATACGCTGATGTTCTAAAACAATCTAATCGAAAAGCACCGAAAGATACGACTACACGGGGCTTCAAGGGCCCGTGGTAACCCCCCAAAATTGGGTATGACAAATCTCACAGCTATTAAACCCACCATCTTGGATTACGTTTTTTAAACTTTTATAGGGGAAAAATTTGCCTTTTATAGGAAGAAAAATTTAAAGTTTTTTTTACATGGGGGCAAACTATGCAAACAAAGTGACCGCGTTTATGGAACCAAGCCAGGATGAAGGGTCCTGTGACCCAAACGCGTCGCGACTATTTTAGTTGTCTATTAATCATGTGCATCTCCCCTATATCTTGATTGTTTCCAACCAGGACTTTTTTTTGGTCAATAAATTTTGAAGAACTTTTTTAAAACCTTCCCGGCTGCAGTATATCAATCTTCCATGAGCTGGCTCACTCTTTGTGATCTTTGAACCTTGTATTGCCACGGGATTGCACCCGGAGCCATGCTCGGATAGAAACAACAACAAAAACAAGGAGTGAAGCGAGGTGAGCTGTTTCCCTTCTATTAATTGATGACGGACGCCAAACTGGGCTCTCACCACACCCACTGTAACTCGGGCCCTGCTAGCTGAACCTGTATGTTAATAGATGACAGACAGGCCTCGTTGACCTACTGGGGACATCTGTTTCGTTTGCTTCACATTCTAATGTCACGGTGGAACAATGTAACCAGCAGAATGGCAAGTAGCTCTAGCAGCAGCAGTAATGGAAAACGAGTTGTTTTTGATATAGTTTATTTCTTATTGAGAAATTTTCTGCTGATGGTCCATAAGGGCACCTGTGCCGGTTTTTGGGTTATGCTGCGGTTAGAGATGGGCGAATTGATTCTAACGAAGTGGAATTCGTTTAGAATTTCAGGAAAAGTCGAAGTTTGGGGTAATTCGCGGGAACGAAGTGTGTTTTTAATTGATAAAATGGCTGCGAGCACATGGCGTTACATGGGCAAAGGTTCTGGGAGGAAGAAGGGCGTAGCCTACATGACATGTGCAGAGATAAGCCCAATCAAGACTGGGGATTCTGTGACGTCACTGCACTATAATTAATCCGGGCGCGACGCCCGGGAGCCCCAAATCGGGTCTCACTGTACTGAGCAGGGAAGGTGCTGCCGCGGCTGCTTATGATATCTCATACTAAAAAACTCACTTTTATACAGCGATTTTGGGGGGTGTCACAGCTTGTCTCCGAGACTGCTTCTTTTAGGTTCTAATTCTGATTTTGTGGGGTATTGGAACTGAAGTCCAGTGTGCGTCCAATATAGAGATGGGCGAATTGATTCTAACAAAGTGGAATTCGTTTAGAATTTCAGGAAAACTTCGGGTTTTTGAAAAGAATGAAGTTTGGGGACTTTGGGTGAAAAGTGGGAAATTTTTTATTGGGTAAAAAATTTTGCGAGCACAAGGCTTTTTTCATGGGGGAAAGGCCCCTTTTGGGAGGGAAAAAGGGCCCTTAAACCTGAAAGGGCCTGTGCAAAAGATTTAAACCAATCAGAGGGCCGGCGGGGGTTTGTGAAGTAAGCATTTTATAATTTCCGGGCCGACGCCGGGGGAGCTCACATCCTCTCACCCGTACTGATCAGGGGAAAGGGGCCCGCTGCGGCTGTTTTTTATAGCCTTTTTTGGAAAAATGATTTTTATTACAGCGATTTCCCGTGGGGTGTCCCGCCCTTTTCTCAAAGACTGCTTCTTTTAATTTTCTATTTCAGATTTTTTTTGGGGTAAATTTGGGTCTGGGAAATTCCCCCGTGTTCGCCCCCTGCAGCTTTTCAATACAATTTTAATGTATCTGCCACAGCAAAATTTGGGAAAAACCAAGGGGGGTTCTAACCGTTCCTGTTTAAACATTTAAAGAAACGCGTTTTTTTTCAAGACAAAATACCACTTTTAATTTTGGTGCTCCCAAATTTTTTTTGTTTTTTAAACGTAAAAAAACACCCATTGTAACACGCAAAGAACCCCCGGGAGTTTTGGTTGCCCCAAAAATTTTTTGCGCAATTTTACCCTCCAGGGGTTTAAATTAAACGTTTTTTTCCCGCTGTGGTGAACCCCCAAGAAAAACCCTCTTTTTCCCCCGCCAAAAAAATTTAAATTTTTTTCCCGACATAATTCCCCCAAGCGAAGGGTTTAAAAAAAAAATTTTTTTTCCCGTTGTTTTTTTTACGTAGAAAACACCCCAATTTTAAACGCTACGAAGGGTCGAGTTTTTTGGGTTTTTCTCCCAAATTGGGTTTTCGCAATTTATATCCTGGGGGTTTTAAATTTAACTTTTTTTTTTTCTGCTGTGGGGGACCCCCAAGAAAACCCCTTTTTCCCCCGCCAAAAAAAAACCAAATTTTCCTGTAGAATTTAATTTTAAAGCGAAAAGGTTTAATTCAAAAAATTTTTTTCTCTTGTTTTTGGGGAGCGAAAAAAACACGCCATTGTTTAAAACGCACGAAGCTCGTAGGTTTGTTTGGTTTTCTCAAATTTTTTTTGCACCAAATTTTTAAAACCTGTGGGTTAATTTAAGGGGTTTTTTTTCTTTCTGTGGTGACTCCAAAAAACCGTTCCCTTTTTTTTACCGCCCCAAAAAAAACAAATTTTCCTGTAGATAATCACAAGCGAAAGGGTTTAAATTAAAAAAATTTTTTTTCTTGTGTAGCGGGAAAAAACACCCATTGTAAAAATGCCACAAAGCCCATTGTTTTTTTGGCGCTCAATTTTTTTTGCGCAAATTTTCCCTCCAGGGGTTAATTAAGCGTTTTTTTTTCTGCTGTTTTTTACAAAAAAAAACCGTCTTTTTTACTGCCAAAAAATAAATTTTCCTGTAGCATAAATTTACAACCCAATGCTTTTTAAATTCAAATTTTTTTTTTCTTGTTTTTTGTAGCCTAGAAAAAACGCCCAAAGGGAAAACCAAAAAAGCCTAGATTTTTGGCTGCCAATTCTTTTTCGCAAAATTTTCTCCAGTGGTTAAAAAAAGCCTTTGTTTTTTTTGCCCGTGGGGGGACCCCCCCAAGAAACCCTTTTTTCACCGCCCCAAAAAAAAAAATTTTCCCCGGGAGCAAAAATTCAAAAAGGAAGGGTTTAAATTAAAAAATTTTTTTTCTTGTTGGTTGCGTAAAAAAAAGGCCAAAGTAACCGCTTTCAAAGACGTAGTTTTTTTGGGGTTTCCCCAATTGGAGGCCCAAATTTTCGCCCGGGGGTTTTTTTTAAGCGGTTTTTTTTTTTCTGCTTGGTGACTCCCCCAAAAAAAAGTTTTTTTTTTCACCGCCAAAAATTTCAAATTTTTTTGTAGCCCAAAATTTACAAACGAAGGTTAAAATTTCAATTTTTTTTTCATTTTGTAAACGTAGAAAAACACCCCAAATTTTAACTTTCTTTCAAACAGTAGTTTGTGGCTCTCAAAACTTTTCCACAATTTACTTCCCGGGGTTTAAAAAAGCGTTGTTTTTTGCAGTTTTTATCAGTAAAAAAGAAAATTTGTTTTTTTCACCGCCACCGAAAAAAATTCTTTTAGCATAAATTCATATCCCAAAAGGTTTTTTAAAAAAAACCCCTTTTTTTTGGGTTTTAAATTCAGTAAAAAAACACAGAATTTTTTAAAAGGCACATTTCAAAATCAATTTTTTTCCCGCCAATTTGTTGGGGCGCCCCAATTTTTAAACCAAGGGTTACCCAAACTTGAAAATGGGTTCATTTGGGGTCCCCAAAAAAAGGGGGTGTAAATTTTCATAAAATTATTTTCAATAAAAAAGTGTCCCAAACATTTTTGAACAAACAGTATGGGCAGACAGAGAAAAATGGGCCTGGGGCCCTTTACCCCCGAGTGGGAGAGGGGACAAAATTCCCGGGCCCAAAGCAGCCAGCAAGGGGGAAATTCCCCCCGCAGGGGGTTTCCCCTTTTGGGGAGGGCCCCCAAATAACCCCCGCTGTTTATCTGCGGCCCTGGTTTTTGTTCAGAACCCCCAAAGGGTTTTTGATTTGGTTTTTCAAAAGGGCCCCCACTCCTCCCAAATTACATTGAAAAAACCCCAGGGGCCCAAAGCCCCGGGGGGGGAACCCCAGACACAAAACCCTTAATTTTGGGAAGGCCCGGGAGCGGGGCAGCGGCCCTCAAAACCTTTTTCCCCCCTTTAACCCCCCCTCGTCCCCAAACCCGGGTTCCCTTAGCCAAAAATCTACTTTCGTGGTTTTGGGGTTTTTCCCGGGGCCTTTAGCGCCAAATTAATACCCAGGTTTTAAAAATTTGAGGAGGGCATCAGAGCAAATTGGCAGCGAAAAAAATGGGGCCAATATCCCCTGCCTTTTTTTGCCCTAGGCGGCAAAGTATAGCTTGGAGAGTGGCCCCTGGGGGGGGTCCCTGGTTTTTTGGGGGGGTTTAGCCTCTGCAAAACCAAGACCGTTGGTGGGACAGCAGTGAAAAATGAAACACAAAAAAAGAAAAGAATTTAAGTACCCACCCCAAAATTTTTAGCCGGGGGAGGCAAGGGCTTTTAAACATCGTTTAGGGAAAAGGGGCAGCTTGCGCCCTAGGCCCGCGGCGCACCCCCAAAGGGGTTTGGGGGGTGTGGCCCCTAAAATCAGCGGGTAGCATCAGGGGGGAGGTCTGGAGCCAAGCGGCCCCCCGGGGGGAAAAAAAACCCCCCTTTTGCAGGCCAAGAAAGTTGCCGGGGAAAGGGGCCAGCGAAAGGGGGCGGCCCCGGCCCGTTTTGTCACTCAGTGGGGGAGCGTTTGGGGGTAAAAAACCCATACTCGGCGGGGGGGGTGGCAGTTCTTTTTTAAAAACCCCCGGGGGAGCCGGAAAATGGGTATATTTTTGAAACTGGGAGGCAGAAAGTGAAGCATGGCCAAGGGGAAAGTTTGGGCCCCGGGGTCAAAACATGCCCCGCGTCACCATCCGGGGCCTTGGGGGAAACGTTTGGGGTTTAGAAAGGGGGGGCCCAAACTGCCCGGGCCCCAGCAAAAGCAAACACCCCCCGTGGCACGCAGCCATTGGGAGGCCCGTCAAGGCCCCCCCACCCTTGCAAAAAGGGGGGCGTTTCTCTTTTTACATCATCCTTTCCCGGGGCCCGATGCTCCTGCTTTTTCGACTACTCATTTGGGGCCCAGTCATTCAGCGAGGGGATTGGGAAAAAAAGACAAAAAGTAGGCCCCTCCAAAACCCTCCTAAGGTCCCCCCGCAGCCCGACTGTTTCTCCTGCCCAAAATTGTTGGTACTAGTCCCCCCCCTTTTTTAAATGGGAAAAACTCCCCCAATTCCCCGGAACTAATTTTCTTTGGGGCCGACCGAGATGGAGATTTTCCCAAACCCCTAATTTTTTTTTTCCAAAAAAAAAAAAAAGGGAACCACACTTCATAAATATGTTTTAAAAAAGGTTTTGGGCCCCCTCCTTTTTAGTTTAAACGGTTTTGTTCCAAGGGGAACGGCCCGCGCGGATTTTCCCGGGGCTGTAACTCGGTCAGGGCCCCGAAAAATGCCTTTTCGGCCCCCGGGTGAATGTTCTTTCCCCGCCCTTCCAAAACCAAACAACTTGGACAGGAGCCCGGGGCCCTTTTTCCTCCCCTTGTCCCAAATGCGGCTCCTTTCACCAAATTTTCCCCTCCTCCCCCTCCTCCCCAACCCCCACCATCCTCAGCCCCCAAAAATTTCGGGTCCCCCCATAACCCCAGTTTTAAAGGGAAAGGGTGTCACCGCTTTCTACACCCAGCTTTTCCCCCGGCGAACGGGGTCCACACAGGGGAGGAAAATGCTCCGCGTCCCTTCAGCAAAAAAATCGATTGGGGGGGCCTTTTCTCCCCCCGCCAACTTTCAAATCGGAAAACCCTGGTGAAGGACAATGGGAAATAACATGGGGGTTTTTGTGCTGCACCCCCGGGGGGATGGTCCCCGCGCCCTGCATGGGGCACGTGTTTCAATCTTGGGTTTTGAAAAAGGTTTCCTAAATTTTTCCACCGATCTTTTATTTAAAATTCTTTAAAATGGCCCAAAAATGTGCCCGCACTTCAATTTAATTTCCCCCAAAGCCAGGAAAAACCCTCCTCGATTTCAGCGGCAAAGAAAGGGGCCCCCCCCAAAAAACTTTTAAAATGGGGAAGTTTCCCCCCCCGTTGGAATTCCAGCCCGCCCCAATTTTGGCCCCCACTGTAAAAGAACAGAGAAAAAGGGCCCTTAACGAATTTTTTTTTGATCCCCGGGGGGGACAAGGAAATAAATTCCCCTGTGTTAACCCCCTTTTAAAGTCCCGCCCCGTGGGGGCTCCCGGTGACAAACCCGCCGTTTTTTTGAGGCCCCCTTCAGGAGGCCACTTTTTTGTTCCCGTCCCCCCAGGACTACGGGGGGAAAAAACTCATTCCCCCTGTTCCTTCCTGGGGAAACAATTTCTGAAAATTTTGTCTAAGCAGGGGGCCCGGAAACGTGGGGGACAAATTCGCGGCCACCCCAGTCCGGTTTGGGGAAATGAAATGGGGGAGGAGGAGGGGGGACATTGGGGCAGAAGCATTTTTCTGGTTTAAATGAGTTTGGGTTTTCACCCAGGGGACAAGAAAGGAGGGGCAGAAACGGCTGGAGGAGGTAAAGGGGAAGGGAAAACCCTTGGGAGGGTGACCCGAAAGCAAAGGGGGCATTTTACATTTGGGGAAAGGAGGCAGGGGCCCCCCGGAGTCAAATTTTTCAGATTGGCCCCCCAGCAAGCTGGGTTTGGGCCCGGCTAGTGACAGCCAAATAGTCACATCCGGGAAGGGATGAAAATTTTTTGGCCCCTCCACCCAAAAGGACCCTCGCAAAACCGGGGCCCAAAAGGGGGCCTTTTTTTCCCCCTGCTGAGAGGGAGGACAAACCCAAAAACTAATTTGGGAAATCCTTTTATAGCAGTTTGGGGCCCCTTTCCCATGTCGGGAAACGTCCCTCCCCTTTACAGGGGCCCGACCGGGGGGGGTTTTTCCAGCCCCTCCCTGTACTACGCCCGGGGACGCTGGGGGGAAAGGGGAGGGGGAGAAGCATACCCCGCTCCATCACATCCAACCTAAGTCTGGGGTCACTGGGTGAAACACCCCTTTCCCCCCGCCCCAAAATGAGGGGGGGCCCGCCCTAGCAGCACAGGACCTGGAAGGGGGACCCCTGAACCCCAAAAAGGGGGTTCCCACTTTGGGCACACCTTCTGCCACCCCCCTTTTTAAAAAATCCGCTGGACTACTGGGCAGCCAAAAGGGTGTGGCCCGGGGAACTTGCTGAATTTTTCAGGGAAAAGAAGGGTTTCCCCGCCCCCCAGTAGGTGGCATCAGAAGCGGGGGTCCATTGTTTGGGGGGAGCCATCGTTTCCCCCCAAAGGGGAACCCGCTTGTTCCCCCCGGGGGGGAAAGTGGAAAAAGGGGTGACCTTGGTCAAATTGAATCAGGCGTGGATCGGGGCCCGAATTTCCACCCCACCAATGCCCTTTTTTCGTCAAACTACATTTACCCTTAACCCACCCCGGGCTGGGGGGAAAAGATTTTGGGGGTTTAAATTACATGCCTCAGGCCCCCTAAATTTTTGATGCCGCCACCCGCCTGATGGGACACATCCCGCTGGGCAGTTTTTTCCCCGCACCCAAACCCTCTTTTTCCAGGGAAGGAAATTTCCCCCCCACCCCCAACTCGTCATTTGTGCCCCCCTATGACCCATTCTGCTTTCTGCTGTTGTTGCTTTCCCCCGGGCACTTTCCCCCACCCTGTCAAATTTGCCCCCTCTCTGAACCCCATGCGTTGGGTCCTGCCCTCCCCCCTCTAAATTCTGTCATTGTGCCACTTTTGGCCCCCCTACTGTTTTGCCACCTCCGAAAAGGCAAATTTTGGGGCCCCTGTCTTTACCTTTAACTGCTTGCCCGTTTTTCTTTCCCGCCTGACCCATCACTCTTTAAAGGTCCCCCCTCCCAACCTCATTTTCCTCCCCCTTACCCCCCACCTTTTCATTTCCACTCTGTGGCTTTCACTTTTTCCCCCCCCCAAATTCATTCACTTTTACTCTTTTCCCCCCCTCCACCTCCACCCTCTTTCTTACCATCCACCCCACCTCCATACCCCACCCTTTCCCCTTGTCCCCCCCACCCCCCACCCCCCACCTTTTTTTTTGCCATTCCCCTCCTTCCCACCCACTCTTTTCATTTCCAAAATTTGGCTTTACCTCTTTTTTCCACCTCCAGAATTCACTGTCCACTTTCTGACCTCTTGCTGCTGTTTGGCTCTGCCCTGCCCCCTCCTTCATTTCCCCTTTGACCCATGCGCGGCTCCATGACCTCCAACTCTGTCATTTTGCCACTTTGGCCCCACTCCGTTTGTGCCACCTCCACACTCGCTTGGCCACTCCTGACCTCATGTGCTCTGTGGCTGCTGCGTGCCCTCCACACGTGTCATTTGCCACTCTCTGACCTTTAGTTGGCTGCTGCCGTCCCCCCTCCCCCTCGTATTGTGCCAAATCTGTGGCCTTTTACTGTTTTTTCCACCTCCAAATGTCATTGTGCCACTGCCTGACCCCTTGCTGCTGTGGCTTCTGCCGGGGCCCCCAACCTGTCATTGTGCCACCCTGACCCATAGCGCGCGGGTTTTAAGCCCTCAACCCACCTGTGTCATTTTTCCACTGTCTGACCCATGGCTGGGGCTTGCCGTGACCCCACTCTCTTTTCATTGTGCAACTTTGTGGCTACTCCTTTTTTTGGCCCCCCCACACTCTGTCATAGGGCCACTCTCTAACCTTGCTGCTGCGTGTTGATGCGTGACCTCCACACTGTTCGTTTGCCACTCTCTATCTCATGGTGGGTGTGTGGCTGCTGCCCCTGCCCCCACTTTTGTCTTTTGGCCACTGCGCCTCATGTGCTGGTGGGTGCTGCCCTGACCCCACACAAAATGGGGGGTTTTAAAGACTCCTTTTCGCCACTTTTTTTAAACTGGGGGTCAGCTTGGCCCAGGGCAGGGAAAAATCAATATTCCGTTTAACTGAAATGGTGGTTGAAAGATCCTTTTTTCCCGCACTTTTTTAATTGTGGGGCAGACAGGGTTTGGGCCTAGCTGTGGCCCAGGACAGGTTAGTCCCA